>WBNH01008453.1:27469-49954 GCA_013401255.1 Urocolius indicus | reverse complement strand
GGCTCCGTGCTGATCCTCCCTGCTCTTCCATGGTGTATCTCACACATTTGGCAACCCTGCACAGGCAGCTATGACATCCGTTCATCCCAAAGGCTGCAGCTCCTTTCCGCCTCTTGTGTGGGTCTGGTCTGTGGCCTGCAGGCTCTCCAGCATGACCTGTGCCATGGCCACCTTCTCACACAGTCTCCTGCCCGTCTGGGTGCACTCACCTGACGCTGCTGGACATTGAGGTATTAGAGTGTGTACAGAGATGAGCAACAAAGCTGGTAAAGGATCTAGAGAAGTCTTATGAGGAGCAGCTGAGGGACCTGGGATTGTTTAGCCTAGAGAAGAGGAGGCTGAGAGGAGATATGATCACCCTCTACAACTACCTGAAGGGGTAGTAACAAATTATAAGACACAAGGGCTCCAGTTGATGCTAAGGGAGGACTGGACATTAGGAAGAACTCTTTTACCAAGAGTATTATTAAGCATTGGAATGGGCTGCCCAGGGAGATGGCGGACTCACCATCCCTACAGATATTAAAAAGACACAGAGATGAGTTGCTGAAGAATACGGTTTAGTTTAGTGATGGGCCTGGCAGAGTTAGGTTAGTGCTCGGAGTTGATGCTTTTAAAGGTCTTTTCCAACCATAATGATTCTGTGTGTTTCTGATGGCTCTCAGTCCTACCATTGCCCTCGATGAGTTCCAGGGCCACAGCCTGTGTTCTTGCCATGGGTTGCAGAGTGTTTGCCAGCCCAGCACTCCTCCTTCCTTCCTCCTTCTTTGACTGTGGGGTTCACAGGTCATCTCCATCTTGTCCCACTCCTACACCTCCTCTTCTGGTTGCAGATTTCCCTTCTTAAATAATGATGACAAAGGCATCAGATTCGTCCAGATGGGCTGGAGGTTGCTTCATCTCAGAGCTGGGGGATGTTTCAAGAACTGCTTACAGCAAGCAGCACTGCAGATCCCTCCCTGTTACCAAGCAAAAAGCAGCTCCACAGAAACCCATGACAACCACATAGGAACTTCAGGTTCTAAAATAAAAACACCTAGTGGCACACAAAAATGCGTTAGCCTCTCCTGAAAGCCAGCCAGGTAGGAAATCTTGTTTCCTTGAAATTATCTTGAAAACCAAGGAAGGGTACAAATATTTTCACCATGTATTCCAGGGTTTCCTCACAGACATGCAGATTCACCAGCTCGCAGTCATTCCATTTAAAGCACATGCCTGATCTAAGGTTTTTAATGAACAGATTCCTACTGGAGACATAATCAGATTCCTCCGTGAAAGGATTTATCTGCCTATTAGTTGATCATTAATAAACAAATTTAAACTCCAGACTTCACAACTCTTCCACACCACTTTGCTGTTAACTATGACAACTTGTAACATGTATAGCAAAGACCCAGTTCCTTTTTCAACTTCCAGCCATCTCTTGTCCTCAGAGCTTCCATGCAAAGAAATTGAACTCAATCAATTTACTTACTTCCTAGAAAGGCAAGTTAAATCTTTCTGATTCACTTCCTGTGTTCATTTTCTTTAGCTAAATGAATCCTTGAATCTTTCTAGATGATTTTTGCTCTTGGATTTATGAAATAACTACAGAGAGAACAAAACTTAGGGACACATCAGTTCAGTTCTTTCACCTCTAGTCTTGGAACTGTTGGAAAAGTGGGCATTTCAAAGTAACAGAGTTTCTCCAGAATTATTTTATGCTGGTGCTTGGTACTAGCATCAGACCCCTGTCACACTTGATACTTGTTATCTGAAGATATGTAAAGCAGACACTAGAAGTGTGACTAGAAACATGGCTTTTCTCAACCCTTTCAGAGAAAGAGATAGGAGGCAATTTCCACTGAATTGTGGTGTAAAGCCAGTACTAATTAATAATAAATGTATGAATGATACCATGATTACTGTAGGACTACAAAAGTGAATCATTGCCAAGACATTCAAAATGTTCCTTTCAATTCTTCTCTGTCTCCACATCGCCACTAGCACCAACTCAGGAGTTTTCTCCAAAAGTTCACTCATTTTTCTGCTCCACACAGCCCCAGGCAGGGAAGCTAGGCAGGGAAGCGAGGAGCTTCTTTAAACACAGATCTGTCATAAGATTCCCTTGTAGCTGATGGGGCTAATGCCAGTCAATTCTAAGATGGATTCTGCAGCTGACCAAGGCCTGGCCAAATAGTGACTGAGGTAACACCCCTGCGAATAATGTATTTGAAAAGGAGAAGTTCCTGGGCAAGTGATAAACTGCAGTAGCAACAGGTAGAGAGAATGTGAAAACATCTCCTCAGATACCAAAGTCATTGGAGAAGGAAAGGGAAGAGAGTGCTTAAGCCCTGAAAGAAAGACTCCCCCACGACCTGTGGTGAAGACCATGGTGGGGCAGCTGTGCCTCTGCAGTTCATGGAGGCCACTGGGGAGCAGAGGTCCACTCACAGCCCATGGATGACCCCACGCCAGAGCAGGTAAATGCCTGAAGGAGGCTGTGACTCTGTGGGAAACCCACTCTGGAGCAAGTGCCTGGCAGGACATGGGAGTCTATGGGGAGAAGCCCACATCAGAACAGGTTTGCTGTCAAGACTTGTGATCCTGTGAGGAACTCACACAGGAGCACTCGGTACCTGAAAGACTGTTCTCCCGTTCCATGACTCACGCTGGGGCAGTGTGTGAGGAGCTGCCCACATGGGAGGCCGCATGCTGGAGCAGTTCATAAAGAACTGTATCTCATGGGAAGGACCCACACTGGAGAAGTTCATGAAGGACTGTCTCCCATGGAAAGGACCAACACTGTAGCAGTGAGAAGTGTGAGGAGGCCTCATCCTGAGAAAAAGCGTCAAAGTCCATCTGTAGTGAACTGACCACAACTCCCATCCCCTGTGCTGCTGGGGAGAAAGGAAGCAGACTCCTGAGAAGACGGAGAGGTCAGTAGAGGTGTTTTATGGTTTGGTTTTATTTCTCATCTCCCTGTTCTGATGGTTATTTAATAAATCAAACCGTTTTCTCCCCAGGTTGAGTCTGTTTTGCCCATGAAATTAATTTTTGAGTGATCTCTCTATTATTATCTCAACTCATAAAACTCTTGTTATATTTCTCTCTCTCTCTCCTGTCCAGTTTAGGAGGGGGAGTGATATTACGACTTGGTGAACATCTTGCACCCAGCCAGGGCTAAACCACCACAATTGCACTCTGAGTTTTTTTCCCTAGTAGACATATATATTTTGAATTAAGATGTTGGAATATTTATTTTTTCAGGAGGTGGAAGGCGATTTCTTGCTTTGTCAGTCTTTGCTAAAAAAAAAAACAACAACCCCAGAAAACACTCCTCCTAAGCTATTCCTCCAAGCTAAACATAAACAACCTCCAAATTAGACTATTCTTCTGCATTAGACTTTAACAGATAAAAATGATGTCTAAGAAAAGACAATA
Source organism: Urocolius indicus (assembly GCA_013401255.1). Classification (NCBI taxonomy): domain Eukaryota; kingdom Metazoa; phylum Chordata; class Aves; order Coliiformes; family Coliidae; genus Urocolius; species Urocolius indicus. The sequence continues at coordinate 46,531 of WBNH01008453.1, read as the reverse complement.
CTGATAACCTCAGTCATTCAAGTCACAAAACACATAGGCTCAAGGATATCCTAAGCAGTTTGGACCTTCTATCTACAACCCACAAAGTTACTCACAATAAACTTGCGCTAATAAAACTGATGTTCTTATGCAAAACTCCACTCAAAATCCCTGATCCTAGTTTAAGACTCATCTGCAAGCACTATTACTTCAGTAAATGCAGCATTATACTGTATATCTGAGTGCTACATCTAAAAGTTGGCTGTTCATGTATATGGTTGATACCCGTGTACAACATTTTCTCATTAGATTTGCTAAGATGTGCATACACACTTATTATTCATGACATTAATTTAAAAAGAAGAGACTGAATAATACCAAAGTATCCTAAAAGCTCTTTTTTCAATGCATAAACTCTACAACTAGAGACACTATATTTTCTTATACAAAGATTCTGGGGTAGGCAAGAAAATAAATAGGAGAAAATAAGTACACCAGTTTTAAGACCTTGAGTTTTTTAGGCACTGCAGTTATAAGTTTGATAGTTTCTGTGAACTGAGAAGCAGCCTCTGATTAACAACTGATTTTCAGAATGACTGCCACGCAGCTATTCAATCATAGTTCCTTTCAGCTATTAAGGAAACAGGAAAAATTCCAACAAATCTTTACATACTCAAGCATATTATTATTATTCTATAAAATGTTCCTCTTCCTCTAAGTTTTAAGAAAGAGTTATTTCTCCACTCTCTTACAAACTGTGAAGAGAAATGCACATGGATAAATGAGAAACCACCTATGCCAAAATGTGACACACAGGTTGACAGACTTGAAAAACTTATACAGCAAAGCATGGAGAACATTAGCTTGCTATTCGAGCTAGAAAAAAAAGAAACTAAAAAAGCTAAGTATCCTGTTTTTAAAAGACATCACTAGTTAGACCAACAGATTAAAAAATCTGAGCATATGCATAATTCAGTAACACAGTTGACGTAACATTCTCTCCATCTTCAATGTCAGAGTAGTAGTCACATTTGAGGAGCAGTAGACTGTGCTAATGAAGGTAACACATCTATATATTTAGAGATAAAGAGAAAAAAGTATTGACTCCTTTACAATACCTGAAGTTCAGAATTCAGAAATCAGTTGTCCTGGTTATAGCTGGGATGGTTTTCCTCCTAGTAGCTGCTTCAGGGCTACCTTTTGGGTTTTCACTGGAAAGAATGTTGCTAACACACAGATGCTTTAATGCTGACAAGCGTCAGGGCTTTTTCAACTTCTCACATTGCCCCTCCAGTAAGTGAGATTGGGAGCACAAGAAGCTGAGAGGGAGCATGGCCAGGTCAGCTGACCTGAACTAGCCAAAGGGGTATTCCATACCATTGCATGTCATGTCCGGTACGTAAACCGGAAGGAGTTGGCAAGGAGGGGCTTATCATTTCAAGTCAGCAAATTGTGAGCAATTGTATCATGCGTCATTTGTCTTTTCTTTGGTTTTGTTTCTCTCAATTGTTATTATTATATTTTCTTATTATTTTTGTTATTATACTTGACTGTATTTTAGTTATTTTGTTGTATCTCAAACTATGAATGCTTGGTTGCCAGTTAAGGTTAAACCACAACACCAGTGTATGCAAAATTCTATTCAGAACTGGCACGGAAAATTTGGTTATATTTTAAAGAACAATACAAAACTTAATTCATAAGGAAGAAGAATTCTTAAGAAATTAACAAAAGAAGAGAGAAAAAATTATGGACTGTTGGAACACAGAATGCAAGTAACGACTACCTATGTTCAAGATGATGTTGATGTGTCAACTTAAGACAAATATTTAAAAGGAAAGCATTTCTGAATTTATGAGTGATGAGGGAAATGCTTGAGGATTTCTGCTTTCTACATCCATGTCACTGAACCTTCACAGTTTTTTCACTGCAGTTAAAACTGCAGAGAGGAACTTCATGAGGTTCAACAAGGGCAAGTGCAGAGTCCTACGTGTTGGGAGGAATAATACCATGCACAGAGTGGAGACTGACCTGCTAGTGACTGNTAGCCAAAGGGGTATTCCATACCATTGCATGTCATGTCCGGTACGTAAACCGGAAGGAGTTGGCAAGGAGGGGCTTATCATTTCAAGTCAGCAAATTGTGAGCAATTGTATCATGCGTCATTTGTCTTTTCTTTGGTTTTGTTTCTCTCAATTGTTATTATTATATTTTCTTATTATTTTTGTTATTATACTTGACTGTATTTTAGTTATTTTGTTGTATCTCAAACTATGAATGCTTGGTTGCCAGTTAAGGTTAAACCACAACACCAGTGTATGCAAAATTCTATTCAGAACTGGCACGGAAAATTTGGTTATATTTTAAAGAACAATACAAAACTTAATTCATAAGGAAGAAGAATTCTTAAGAAATTAACAAAAGAAGAGAGAAAAAATTATGGACTGTTGGAACACAGAATGCAAGTAACGACTACCTATGTTCAAGATGATGTTGATGTGTCAACTTAAGACAAATATTTAAAAGGAAAGCATTTCTGAATTTATGAGTGATGAGGGAAATGCTTGAGGATTTCTGCTTTCTACATCCATGTCACTGAACCTTCACAGTTTTTTCACTGCAGTTAAAACTGCAGAGAGGAACTTCATGAGGTTCAACAAGGGCAAGTGCAGAGTCCTACGTGTTGGGAGGAATAATACCATGCACAGAGTGGAGACTGACCTGCTAGTGACTGGCTCTGCAGAAAGAGACCTGGGAGTCCTGGCTGAACAATAAACTAAACATGAGCCAGCAATGTGCCCTCATGGCCAAGAAGGCCAATAGCATCATCCAGGCATACATTAAGAAGAGTATGGCCAGTAGGTCAAGTGACATTCTCCTTCCCCTCTACATGGCCCTGGTGAGGCCGAGGACTCTGTCCAGTTCTGAGCTCCCTAGCTCAAGAGTGACAGAAAAGTTTTAGAGTCCAGTGGAGGGCCACCAAGATGATCAGGGGACTGAAGCATCTTTCTCATGAGGAAATGCTGCAGGACCTGGGACTGTTTACCCTGGACAATAGAAGACTAAGGGGGGACCTCATCAACACTTTTAAGAATCTAAAGAATGGATGTCAGGAGGATGAGGGCAATACCTTTTTCTGTAGTGTCCAGTGACAAGACTAGGGATAAAGTGCATAAGCTGGGAAAAAAAAAGGAAAAATTTATTTCCCGTGAGAATGGTGGAGCACTGGAACAGGCTGCCAAGGGAGGTTGTGGAATCTCCTTCTCTGGAGGTTTTCAAACATGCCTGGATGCATACCTGAGTGACCAGATGGAGAGGAATCTCATTTAGCAGAAAGTTGGACTGAATATTCTCTAGTGGTGCCTCCAACCCCTGCCATTCTATGATTCTGTGATTCTGTGAAGTACTCTTTTAATTTTTTTAAATGAAGTTGAAAGCACCATCAAACTAGAAAAAAAGTTGGGAGCAGAAAGATCTCTTTTGTATTGTCACATTAACTGAAGTTTAGCAGTAATCAATTTAGCCATAAATTTATGAAATTCTGTGCTGGGCAAACTTACATGAAATAAATGTGGGTTTTTTTCGTATAATCAGTTAAATAATGCTATTCAAATATTGCAAATAATACAATTTTCATTCATATTTACTAAAGATTCATTTAGTTTGGACAGTTTACCTCTCTAAAGCAAAGACAACAAGTACATTTTTCCATGAAGAAGGCATACAATCTGCACGAAGGGTCCTCTTGGCCCCATTTCACAGTGGGAAAAGAAACAGTATAAAATTCCGGTCCAAATGAATCCAGTGACCATTGAGTTAAATAGCATTAGTCCCTATAACCTCAATTTCTGTTAATAACATAGAAAGTCGGTTCTCATCAGGTCAGGGACATGTACCTATTCCAGCCCTGGTTTTTACTTTGTCCTATCAGTAGATCACCTCTTCTCATCTTTATAGGCCTCTAGCTGTAGTGAGATAATTTCATTTCATCCTGCTAGCTGAATCTTAATTTCCATATGATTGACAAACTTGTAACATAGTATTCTGCTAAACAGGCACATGAAGTGTTTTTACCACAAAAATAAATGTGTACATTGTGTAGGTGCATTGCCTGCGTATAAGAAAATTCAGGCACACTTTTTTCCTCACAGATAACATTACTGGGATTTACTGGGTAAAAGGAAAAGGAGAAAGAAGGGAGCCGCTAACTTACCTAGACACATATGATGTCAATTTAATACTTAAGGAGAGACATGGCCACTTTCTTTATATTCGTCCATTAGACATAAGATTAGATTGATAAGGATTGAAAATCTGATCTTAAGGCTGGAATTGAGTCAGGTGACCAATGGACATGAGCAAGCAGTCTGGAAATTCCATGTTATTAGAGAGAGGTTACAAGCTCAGAGGTACAATCATCCTCTGGGGCAACTCTTGTTTGACATACAAAGAGATGGAGTGCACTAAACTATGGTGAATCCCAAACCAGACGTGAAATAATCAAGAAAACCAAGGAATGTTTTTGTGCCTAAATGAACCAGAAGCATAAAGACTATTATCTTCAACTGCTTGCCTGGGACTAAGTTTTAACCAAGGAATTAAAAAAAACAACAAACACCCTTGAGTGATTTCTACACCTTACTTCTTGCCCTTGCAGCAGGAACTGCTGAAGGCTGAACTTAAAAATCAGGTTATTTTTATACAGCATCTTTCCCTCCCTAAGTGTCTCACATTTAAACATCTGTCACTCATGTTAGCCTAGCTCAGTTTTGCCATTTTTCCCTTATACATTTTCTCCTACTCCCATTCCCCCTTGGAAAGTGAGTAACATGAAAAAAGAACAGAAATCATCACCAATGAAAGAGGAAGTTGCATCACACCAATTAAATTCTAGAAAAATTCAATTACAGATCGCAGCATTTGAAGGACTCTGCATAACCCTTCTTTTGTGTTCTTTTTTGCACAGTGACTCACTATCTGATTTTGAAAATAATGAATGCTTATAGTGATGCAGACACTTGCCCTTCAAATCTCATCTCTTCAAGATGAAAAACAGTGTCCTTTCTGTCCTTGTTAGTCTACGTTATGATTAAGTTTTGAAAGGAAGAAATAAAGATCTTCTTCCACTAGATCCCTCTAGTAAGAATTAAAAGAATATAAAAAACTCCTTTAACCTTTTCAGCTTCACAAATTAACCTTCTCTAGACATCAGAAACATAAGTATATTTAACAGCCAGCTCTGAATTAATGTTTTGTACCCTCAACATTGGGTAAAGCTGGAAATTGAGCATTTCAAATAAATCTCTGCATCTACCTAGAGATTTTCAAAATATTTGTATTTGTTCCTTGTTTGCACATTATGTTATTTTTACTTGTTTGCATTTTATTTATAGAAAATCAATGACGCTCAGCACAGAAGTGTTTCCATTACAATTAACATGATACATCTTTTGCTGCCCTTCTTACTTTGAAAAACAAAGAAGCCTACCTGCCTCTGAAAGAAGTGTTGAAAGTTATTTTAAATTTAAATTTAAATACATTTGCTGAAATATGTCGCTCTGATTTGATTCCCATTTGATTTGGATTTCACATAGGAAGGAAATTATTATTTTTTTCATGCTCTGCCATAATTTTAAAGGAGAAATAAAGCATATTTCAGCATCTTTTTCTTCTGCAATGTTTGAAGAATACATTTTTGTGACAGCTAAATATAATCTGTGTCCTGGTCCTTACTGAACCTTGCTTTCCAAAATCCTGAGTTGGCTGAAATTACATGGAATTTTCTCACGTATGTGCATCACAGTACAAATGATTTAATTTGAAACAGGCTGATGCCTCTGAGATATTATATATGCCAGTGATCTTTTAATATCCATGATAAAAGTATCCAGCAATCCTGTCTTATTCCACTATTTCAGTCCTGCATCCTATTTGGTGTTGGGTTTTTGCTGCTTCAAGTGAAGGAATTGAGAAGTGGCAAAATATGTGGGGTAGTGGGGCAAGAGAGGAGTGGGATGGTGTTTGGAAGTGGGGTGGTGGAAATAATAATCACATAAGTTGAGGCTGGAAGTGACATCTGGAGGTCATCTTGACCAACTCTCCTCAAGCAGGAACACCTAGAGCCAGTTGCCCAGGATCATGTCCATCCATATTTTGAATATCAACAAGGATGGAGACCTCACAAACTTTCTGGTCAACCAATAGTGCTTAGTCATCCCTGCAGTGAATAAGTGTTACCTGATGTTCAGAAAAAACTCCTTTGTTTCAGTTTGTGCCTAGTATTTCGGAGCCCATCACTGAAATGAGCTTGGTTCCATTTTCATTACACTCCTGTCATGTATTTGTACATATTGATAAGATCCTCTCCAAAACATTCCCTTCTCCAGGCTGGACACTTCCAGCTCTCAGGCTTTCGTCACATGAGAGATGCTCCAGCCCTTCATCATCTGTATGGAGTTTCACTGGACTCTTTGAGTCTATGCCTCTCTCTAGTGCTGGTGAGCCCAGAACTGAACACACTGCTTTAAAGTGTGGCTTGAACAGCAGTGAGGGTAAAGGTCATATAATGGAGGGGAAAGAATATATAGTATCTGTTCTTTTTAATGCCTAAATCAGTTTAAAAGCAAGAACTCTTTTCATCAAGCCTTTTTCAAGCTTCTATTTAAAACCAAGGAAGTTTTTAAAAGATTTGTTTAACTTGTAACAACTATAAGAAAGTCATTGCTTTTTTCAGCGGAAAAGAAGAGCTTTTTTCATCAAACACTCCTTACTTTAATCAAATACTCCTTCCTAAGCTCCAAATTGAAAGGAAAACATTCTTATTTCTTAAAAATAACTTTCTGACTAGTTGAAGTTCAGCTTTTTTTCCAAGACATTCACTCAAGAGAACAAGTTATGCAAGCCAGTTATTATGCTCATGTAATTCTACCCTGAGCTGTTGACATCAAGGTGATTTAGCTGGCTAATGCCAGCTACAAAGCGGGCATACTTTCATTTGCTGGCATGTGCATGACCACTATCCAAATTCACTGGCAAAAGGAGATAAGCAGCATAGAAAGATCACAGCAGAAAGTGAGGATATTTAGCTCTACTGGTTTAATGTGTCCTTTACCGACAGCTTCAGTCACCATGTTGCAAATCTACTGGGGAAGAGAAATTTATCTACACAAAAGTTAGATAAGCAGAGACATCTTTTATTTGACGATGCACTGGGGACACAGGATCATTCTCAAAGAATGTCCAATGGAGCATTAAAATTAACAGATATTTATACCCAACATTATTTTACCCATTTTTACAATGCATAAAAGCCAGTTTACAATTGTTCATTAAATCTACCCTTCACTTTGATTGCTTATTTGTTACTTTTACATATTATATCAGTCTTAATGATTGGTCCCTTATTACACGTTATATATATTCATATATATTGCAAAATCACTTGGCCAACTAACGGATTTAAGCTATGGATTATTTACTGCTCTGGACCAGAATGGTACTAAGTATCTGGAGCCCTGAACCCAAATGTTGTCTGATGCTCTGGACCAGATTGTTACCTGGTGCTCAGGACTAGAAAGTTATAGGGGTTCAGGATAGTGAACAGCCTAATGGTTAAGATAGCAAACTCCTTTCTTCCTCTGAAGTAATTGCTCCCAACACTGTTATTGGATGTTTTATAGCTTGCAGGTGCATGGATCTAAACAATCTCCCTTGTTATCACTCTTATTCCTATTGTGCCTGATTTCTCATGCATAGTCTTCTCTTCAAGAACGGCTTCACCAAGGAGGCCTACTTTTTGCTTAGTTATGTTAATTTACTTATAAATTTTACAAAAAAAAACCCCTATTCAATAAAATCCCTTGAATTTTATATCTTTTGTGACAACCAGAACAGTATAATTTGTGCTGATACACAGGAATGCACTTCTGCCCCCACAAAGGGTAATGGTGATCATAGTCTCAAACTCTCTGGTATTTCATACCTTTCATTTCTAGCTTGACAAGTGCAATAGAAGGAGACAAGACAACTTCATTTTTTGTATTGATAAATTTTCAAACCCAGAACACGATAATTTGGCTATGGAGTTTCTCTAAAGTGATGATTTTTGTTTATATGTTATCTCCTTGTCAGTAGCCCTGCTTCAAAATATGCTCCTTGCATGTATATATTCATAGTCATCATCTTCCCTTCTTCTCTCCTTCAGGTCATTCAGTAAATTTTCAGATATTTCTTTCTGACCCCAAGTCTATGCTTCAAATCTGTACTGTCAGTGGACTGTGTAACACCTGAAGTATGTTTTATTCCTGTAAGAACCAGTCGGTGCAAGACTTGAAGTCAAATTCCTCTTTTCCCACTTAACTTGACCCATGGCAGCAAACATGAAGGTTGCTTTTGTTTGGTTTGCAGCTGAGCCGCAAAGAAAGTAAACCATTCCACAAGATACCATGTCATTGTATTTGCCTATATTTCCTTGTCCTTTTTTCCTGTGTGGGTGGTTTAGGCCAATCCGGAAACAAAAGACCATGATTAGACATAAGTACTGCAGACTTCAGAACAGAGAGGGCTTAGTTGCCACTTATGGTCCAGGACAAAACAGACAAGGCTCCTCAGCCGGGGGAACAAAACAGAACTTAATTTAATCTGCCTCAAACTAAAACAATAAACAGAAATATCCAACAGAAAAATAATACAGAGTAGGAGGAATGATGGAAGTGCAACCAGCTCTTTAGAATCACCTTTCCCACACTCCATCTCTCTTCCCCGGCTTAGAGCCCTGAGCCCAGTGTCATTATTTCCTCCCCCGACAAGCAGTGTCGGGGGCAGGCAATACGGGGTGCAGTCAGTCCTTTCGTGATGTTTCCTGCTGCTTATTGCACTCCTGAGGAAAGTGCTCCTCTCCAGTCCTTCCTTGCTCCAGTTCTGGGTCTACCACACACCAGGCCACTGTGATGGGGCGCTGCAACCCCAGTTCATCTTCTTGGGGCTGAGGTCTAAACTGTTCGCTCCCTCTGACCTGTAGTCTTCAGCTCTCACCCCCTCGGTCACTGGGTCTCTACTTCTCATTGCAGGCTGCAAGGATGTCTCTGGTCCTGCATTGCTCCTTCTGTCTTTTCCTGGCTGTGGGGGTCACCTCCATCTTGCCCTTCCCTTTTATCCTCCCTCCACATACCTCAAATTCCTGTCCTTAAACAGTGATCGCAGAGGTGCTAGATTGGCCCAGCCTGGCCGAAGGTGAGTCTGAACCTCACAGCTAGGGGAAAGTCCAAGAACTCTTTACTGGGTCCCCTTGCAGCCCCATCCCCCTTTTACCAAGCAAAAGCAACTCCTCACAAAACCGTGACACTGCGTTAATACTACTTGAAGATTGATTTATCGTCTGTCTATCATTCTATCTATTTATCTTTTATCATATGCCCTCGTGGTCAAGAAGGTCAATGGTATGCTGGGATGCATCAAGAAGAGTGTGTCCAGCAGGTTGAGGGAGGGTCTCCTCCTCCTCTACTCAGCCCTGGTAATGCCTCATCTGTAGTACTGTGTCCAGTTCTGGGCTCCTCAGCTCAAGAGGGACAGGGAAGTTCTGGAGAGAGTCCAGGACAGGGCCACTAAATTGATCAAGGGACTGAAGCATCTCATGAGAAAAGGCTATGTTATCTGAGACTGTTCAGCTTGGAGTAGACTGAGAGAGGACTTCATTAATACTTACAAGTATTTGAATGGTGTATGTCTGTAGTGCCCAGTGACAGGATTAGGGATAATGGACAAAAGCTGGAACACAAAAAGTTCCACTTAAACTTAAACTTAAACTTCATTACTGTAAGGGTGAGTGAGCCCTAGCACAGGCTGCTCAGGAAGGTTGTGAAGTCTCTTTCTCCAGATGTTTTCAAAACATGCTTGGATGTATTTGTGACCTGATCTAGGCTGACCTGCTTGAGCAGGGTGTTGGACTAGATGATCTTTAGAGGTCCCTTCCAATCCCTACCACTCTGCGGTTCTGTGATTCTGTTATCATACACCATGCTCCAAGTAAAATAAAAAAAGGTTAAAATATTTTCCAGCAAAGTTTCTCTAGGAGTTTGTGTTAGGTTTTAGCCTTGGCGTTCACAGTGAAGTTAAGGTAGGATTAGCCTAACTTTACTAAATATCACTCCACAGTGATCTACAGTGGTTTGGTTTTGTAAATGAAATGACAGTTAATAAAGAACATCAAAATCAGGTATGGATAAATGATCCAAAGAGTAATTCCATATTACTCTCACCTTTTTCTTCCTCCTCTGATAATCAACCATAAGGAAAAAAGTTTTTTTATGCTCTACCTCCTGTCTTCCCACAATCAACACACTGCAAACAAAAAAAATTAGCAAATCACTCATTTGCCTCCACAAATCATGTTTTGTAAAAAAATTCTTTATCATTTGATTCTTGAGAGAGCACTTAGACTAAGCTTTAAATCTGTTTCTTCACAACAAAATTAGAAACATGTTTTATTAAAAATCAAATAAAAATAAATACCATTTGCGTGAAATCACCCGATCTCCAAGTTCTGGACTTTAAGGTGGTGTGATAAGGGGAAATAATCTTTTAGTATAAGACACATGCAGATTTCCAGAACACATTAAGAAACATCACTAGATCAGGAACAAGTTCTCAAATGCAAGAGTCCATCCACAAACACGGAACATAAAACTGCAGAGTACACAAAATGGCTCCAATCTGTGATTATTGGGATGGATTTTGCACACTGTGTTGTTCCTGGGCACTCTGAAGCAATCATGATTTTCTCAGGACAAGACAGGAACTGATACAAATGGTTGTGGGTAGGGAATGGGACTAGTCTGGAGGTGTAGTTGTGCAGAGCTTTCTATCAACATCCAGGTCGAGTGAGTGGTGATATGGACACAGCATGTCTGAGATGGATAGCATGGCTCTTCCAGGGATGCTTGTGGGACATTGAAGAAATCTGAGACCTTACAATACCACTAACAAAAAAACTGTCAGAAGCCTGGAAATAGAATTGAATCAATGTTCTAAAACTATATGATTTCCTCTTCTCACTAATTTGTGCTTAGTTCACAAACAGATGTGGAGTATTTAATTTTGGCACCAAGCTATATTTTTGAGACATTTGTTTCAAAAATCATGCCTTTTTTCATTATAAAGAAACTTATTTTGTTGTTATTTGAGTCAAACAGAACTTTCCATATCAATACATATTTGCTTTTGCCATTGTTCCCTCACTACAGTCCAAGTCCCCCAAAAAAAAAATCTATTTCAGTCCAAGTATAACTGATTCCTTCTCCTTGTTTGTTCGTTGGTTTGGGTTTATTTGGCCACCGAGATGAAAATAAAAGAAAGGAAAAATACTTCACTGTTCACTGAGCTTGTCTCTGTATTTATGCAGTTCCATCTTCAATATATTTGTCACATCATCCTGTCTCCTATATGGGCTTTGTGTCTGGTATATGTGTTTATATTTCTCCCCAGGGTCAAGAACAAGAGGTAGTTTCAAAGGTAGGTTTACAATATCGTTGTCCTTTGTGAAAAAAGAGCCATTTAATCTCCCTAATGATTACTCCAATTAAGGACTCAAATACACAATTAATCTGGAATATGCAGGGGGCTTCACAATTGAATGAAATAATGTGAAGGAAGTAATCGGCCTGGAACCGTACAATTTCTACTCTCTTCATTTCACAGAAGCATTAGTTTGCTAAGAGTTATGTTTTATTCATACACTTGAGTGACAAAGGTCTTGGGATCTAGGATATTTACATCAAGTCCACTCTTCAACACATTGCACAATGGTGACAACTCACAGGATATCTTTTCTGTATTCCCAGCACAATATCCATCCCACTCCTTCCCTGGCTTCATTGTCTGAGGAAAGAGGTGTATGGAAGGACATGAATTTGAGGAATGTATATTTATGAAGTGCTTAGAAGCTTGACTCTCAAAGAAAATCTGATGCCTGAGAAATTATCGTTACTCTATCAGCACTTTGTAGGAACATTTTATTGGTGAGAAAATGCGCAATGATATGCAACAGACCCAAACCTATTGTCTGTAACTCAGGAGATATTAATTTCTGCTACTTTTCTGCCCAAGGTGTTTTGTGAGCTGTTGGGTGAATCTCCTATAGTGAGACTCGGTAGTTCCTCATTAATTGGTAGACTGTTTCTCTTTTCCTCCCTGACCAGTAATGCTAATAATAGGCTTTCTATCCATCATTTGAGTTTTGCTCAGGGACCACAGTAGAGATGACTAATCCAAGGTGCAATATAAAAACCAATCTGGCAACTGGAACTTCTCCCTCAATTTACTCTATCCTCACCTTTATCATGGTGAAAGGCTTTGCAAAATATTGCAAAATATTCCTTTCTCATGGAAAGGGATTGTTGCATAGGTCTATTGTTTTAGGAACCTTTTTCCAAATGAAACAGACAGGCATCTTCAACTGGGATACCAGGTCAAATACTCAAAGTACCCCACTTCACTGCTTACTGATCTGCATCAAATGGATTATCTTGTCTCATAACAGCTGCTTAGATGAGGTAATCTGTTTTTTCAAACAAAAAACTGGAGTGGCTGACACCAGAAGGCTGTGCTGCCATTCAATGAGACCCGGACAGGCTGGAAGGTTGGGTGGAAGACATCTAATGAAATTCAACAAAGTTAAGTGTAGAGTCTTGCACCTGCAAAAGAATAACCTCATGTATTAGTACAAGTTGGGAAATGAATTCTTAGAGAGTAGTACAGGGGAAAGGGACCTGGGGGAGTTGGTGAACAGCAGAATGACCATGAGCCAGCAATATGCCCTCGTCGCCAGGAAGGCCAATGAACTCCTGGGGTATATTAGAAAGGCAGTGGGCAGTAGGTTGAGAGAGGTTCTCCTAGCCCTTTGCTCTGCCCTCATGAGACCGCATCTGGAAGGTTGTGTCCAGTTCTGGGCCCCTCAGTTCAAGGACAGGGAGCTGCTGGAGAGTGTTCAATGCAGGGCCACAAAGATGATGGAGTGGAGCATCTCCCTTCTGATGAAAGGCTGAGGGAGCTGGGGCTCTTTAGCTTGGAGAAGGGAAGACTGAGGGGTGATCTCATTAATGTTTACAAATACATAAAAGGTAGGTGTCAGGAGGATGGAGCCAGGCTCTTCTCAATGATGTCCAATGATAGGACAAGGGGCAATGGGTGCAAGCTGGAACATAAGAGGTTCCAAAGAAATATAAGGAAGAATGTTTTCACTGTGAGAGTGATGGAGCACTGGAACAGGCTGCCCAGGTGGGTTGTTGAGTCTCCTTCTCTGGAGACATTCAAAACCCACCTGGATGAGTTCCTCTGTGATCCACTCTAGGAGGTCCTGCTCTGGCAGGGGGGTTGAATTAGATGATCCATTTGAGGTCCCTTCCAGACCTTACGATTCTGTGGTTCTGTGAATTCTCTTACAGGAGAACATCTGCCCATCTGGAGGACAAAACCAAAAAGCTGTCTACAATGCTCAGGAACAAACAGATTTGAATTGTTAGATATCAAGTTCCAGGGCATCTATCACCAAGTTAATATCCTTCCATCTCCAGTGAATTACAAAGCTTTTATAAATTATAATGTTGCATGAAAGCAGTCAGATGATGTGTGCCCTCATTTTCTCTTGACAAGAAAACACAGCATACCAGGCTCTGAAACAGAGATCAACTCCCACAACACCCATTGAGTCCACACCAGGAAAAAGAAAGCACAGGTATGTAAACACAGTAAATACAGTACAGAAATGTGGCATAATCTGAATTCAAATGAAAATAAGATCTTAAAGCATTTTGCTTCTCAAACAAGACATCTATTCCCCTGTATTGATATAGGAATTTTTTTTCTTATGAGGTATTCACTAAAGGACTCTTCATGGTAGTCAATGGCATCCAACAAGGAAGGCAGCAGTCTCTCCCAACTGAATAGACTATGTTCATTTTTTCTTTTAAGGTTCATCGAAGCCAGTGCTGCCTCAGTTGACATACGACACCTTATGATGTAATCCATTTGTTTAGACAAATTCACGAGTGCATGTGAATCTACAGATGCAGGTGCAAACCTATGATTCTTAAGATATTTGAACACAATACCACATGCTATCACACTGCAAATCCTAAACCCTCATTACAACCATAAAGATTTAAAATACATAAGAAATACACATTCTTTTTAAAATACCAATTTTAATGTCCCAATCAAGTGACTAAAAATGTAGAATAAATACAACTTATTCTTTTCAAGATATAAGTTTTCAAAAATAGCTTCTCCTTAATATTAGTCTTTTAGTCCATTTTTTCCAGAAAAGCTATTTTCCTCAACTTATTAGGAAAAATGGTAGGAAATGCTGAATATTTTCCAAAGGAATATATATGAGAACTATGTGGCAGTGACTGGTTCATAACCATGGAAGGACAGTGTTACAAACACAAAACAGTACCCTACAAGGGAAGGAAAACAGGGCATATTTTTCCTAGTTCAACAAATAATATTTTTCATTAAGCTCATTTTACAAATGTCCTTAAACATGACACTTTTTTGACTACATATATTTACTTTCTTCCTTTTTTTTCAGTAGTATGAAATGCAAATACATTTCAAAATCATCTTAGCTGCAGAACTAAATTTAACTTTAATAAAACCTGTCATAGGATTATGGTTCAACTCCGTAACCTCGTCACAGTAGGGCCTGCACTTATTTTATGCCTCAAAGCTTATTTATGCTGTAGTTCCTTATATCTTTCCAAATATGTTCTTCATAACTCCTCTTGCTTCCTGAAGAGCCCTAGCCGAAAAAACACTGTAACAATAAGTAAATGTGAAAAGTCTTACATGGTTAATGCACTTTTTATTTTGCCTTGCATCAAACAATCCAACAAAAAATTACAAAAATACTCTTGAACAATGTTAAGCTTGCAAAATCAAGCACTCGAGGAAAAAATGTCAAAACTTACTTTACCCTCATTATGTATTAGGCTACAGGAAGATGACAATTCCCAGGTTTCCTAAGACTGCCTCTCCAGTTTCTGCAGTGAGAGTAATCTCAGGAAGTATGAGGATTGCAGTGATTATCTATTTTGGGTCACCTGGAACAGCATTTAAGAAAAGATGATCTCTCTTAATTTTTCAGAGAACCAACCTACAAAGACTTTCTGACTACCCTAGATGTAAAGCTACGTGAATACTCTCCATTTCTGAAGTGATGTTATACATCTGTAAAGTACATTTCTCTGAAAAACATTTTCAATTCTGGTTATTGTCATCACTTTGACCCCGTTTAGGCATCTGTCACACATTGTACAAGAAAAGCAAAGTTATCATCACAAGCTGTATCTAAACTAGAAAGTTGTATTGATTCAGCTTTTACCACTTTCATGACTTTTCTAACATAAATTCTAAGTTTGACATTAACTTTCATTACTACTGCTTTTTGTAGAAATATTTTTTAACTTAGAATTTATTTATTTTTGTTTGCTTCCTTGTTTCATCCTTATTTTAAAGTCCAGACCCAATGAAAATAGCTCAACTGGTTATTCACTTCCTTTTAAGTTGTCTCTCCATAGCAACTGAGAAAAGAAGCTTAGTTGAGGTACTCTCAACTCTCCCTGCAAGCACCTCTGCCTTTGTATCTGATAGAGGAAAATGGTTCCCAGTCTTTGGAGTGCAGTGAAATGCTAGAGTTAAGTATAGAGAATACCCCACAGACTTGATGTGGAACTAAGATTTTCTAGTGTGAAAAGCAAAATTATGGTCCAGAAATCTTAGGTAGCAACTTCCTTAAAGAGAATTTAGGGACTTTTTGATTCACAAGCTACTCTGCCTTTCACTTCAACTGTTGATGTATGTTCTATTCTCATAGAAGTCAGATATGTATATGAATCGGCTAAGATTGTGTTAGAATGAATTTGTATGTAATATTCTTCCAGTCCTCAAGAACAGGGGAGGAAAAAACAGAAGTGTTCAGAATTTAATAACAAAAAAGATCCACCATGTTTTATTTCCCAGCTTTCCCTGAATTCTTAGTATTCTGAGATAATGGATTAGGATGTGTTATCTGGTATTTCAATAACACACACATTCTGCATGCTAGTCCTCCCTCTATTGTTTAGATAGATTATTCTATTCCCAGCATTTCACCTTAAGGCTCACCTTTTGTAGTGGTTTTGCCTGGGCCAGGTTTTTTGGTAGCAGGGGCTACAGGGGTGGTTTCTTTAAACAAAAAGATCTGCCACAAGCTTCCCATGTAGCTCACAGTGTTAGGGCCAGATCCCACACCTGACCAAGGTCTAGCCAGTTAGTGAAGGAGGTAATGCCTCTGTGAATAACATATTTGAGAAGGAAAAAAAGTTGTTGAGCAGTTGCAAAACTGCAGCATTAACAGAGAGGGAGAATGTGAAAACATCTCTGTAGACACCAAGGTCAGTGGAAAAGAAGGGGGAGGAGGGTGCTTAGGCATTGAAAAAGCTCTCCTGTGATAAGTGGTGAGGACCATGGTGAAGCAGGTTGTCCCCCTGCAGTCCATGGAGAACCACTGGGAAGCAGAGACCCAATCGCAGATGGTGGAGGACCCCACACTGCAGTGGATGGGTGTCTGAAGGAGGATGTGACTCCGTAAGAAGTGTTGCCAGAAACTTTGAAATCCACTGTTGGAATTAACTGGACGACAGAAACAAGGACATGTCAGAATCATAGAATCATAAGGTTTGGAAGGGACCTCCAAATATCATCTAGTTTGATTCCCCGCTAAAGCAGATCTACTTAAATCAGGTTGCATAGGAACACATCTATGTGCACAGTCTCTCTCATGCATCAAAGCTGCATGGAAACTAGCTTCTGCTCAAGCAGAGTTCTAAGGAAAGCATTTGGACGTGTCAATGGAGAAAGTTTTGGGGCACAAAAGTACTCTGCCTACACTGAAGATACATGCAGTTTGTAGATCCCTTGCATACCCAGCACATGCTGACACCTCAGTTTTTGTAGTACCCTTGCACCAAACAAGGTAAGTGAACCTGTAGACTTTCGAAAGTAGGTTGTTCTCCATACTGAGGATGAAGGCTGTGCTGTGAAAGTGATGGAGGTTATGACTAATCACAGCTTACTACTTTCTGAGCTGCAGGAGAAAGACAGAAGTCAGTGGACATGGAGTTTTATTTCAAGGTTGGAGAGGCAACTCTTTAAATTCTTAATCAGTTTTGTCTCTGAATTTATCTTTTCTCCTCTGTAATTTCTTTTTTTATTTTTAGTATGAATAATTTTACAGCAGCATGCAGTCTGTACTCTATATACAAATCAGGACTATTTTAAAACTTTAAAAAGACAAGCAAGGGACAGAGGGCTACTTCTATATAGAATTTCTAGGTGAGCTATCCTTCAAGGATCAAAAATTCAAATTAGTATTGCACTTTAGTATGTCAGATAAAAGTCTAGGCATCATATATTTCTCCTAGCTCAAATATCCTCTCTCACTTTCCTATGAATATAACCACTTGGCTTTAACTTACTATTTGTGTGGATGTCAGATTGAAGGAAGTACTAAATTACTCATGCTTCAGTAATCAGTTGAGGATTTTGCTTTTATATTTTGAAGCAATGGAGAACTTCAGAGATAATAAAGGTCAGAAAATCCAAAGGAAGAACACAGAAATAGTCATAGTGGCAAATCTCTAAATATAGTCTCTGATGCCAAGAACTCCATCTATTGTGACTGAAACATTAGTGGGGTTTGCAATTTCATTTATCCTGAATACCAGATGCATTTGATGTGACTGTGAAAGACACTTAGAGAAATTAGATACTGCAAGCTCAGCAAAAAGATAAGTGCTTTGGAAAATCCTATCCTATTACTTCCAAAATTAAATGTTTCTATCTGGCTTTCTTTCAATTAAATCCTGCAAAATTTTGTATGTAGAATATTATTTCTAAAGGATACAAAAGAAAAAAAAATCCTAAATATCATTTATATCTTCTGGAAAGACTAACAGGGGACAATTTTCCATTTGCAGTTAGCAGTAAACTGCAGTCACCAAAATGCAACTCATTCAGTACAATTTCTACCTTTTGTGTTCCAGACTTCCTTGGATTTTTGCAGCAGCCTCTTAAAGCTAGGAAGTACAAAGCAGTTCAGCTCCCATATCAGAACAGTAACTGAGTATATATGTTTCACTTAGAAAACTTTTGTTATTATTATTTCAATATATATAAATACATACCTATAAAAATAGAGAGAGAGTGACATGAATAGAAAATGTTGAATTTTTCAAAATTGATGCACATGGGAAATCAGTTTAACCAAAGAGAATTAATTTTTTGAACGTCAGCATCAAAAATGTGTTTGCCATAGCAGGCTGCCCTGAGGCTAGTCCTAACAATCCCTTACTGTGAATGAATATTGCTGGCTTTTCAGATCAACATTGAAAGGGTACCAAACATAAGTGTTTTTCTTATTTATGTACAAGAGTTGTGATAAAATGCGAGGGTAAAAGTGAGAAAAGAGAGTGGTGTAACTTACGGGGTGCTGGGATCCAGCACTCTCTAGTGAATGAAACTGTGAGGTGTCCTGCTACAGGGTTAGTTTGCTTTTCATGTAAAATGTAGAAGTCTGTCGTGGTTTGGCCCACCTAGCACAGCAGCACCACGACAGTCCCTTGCTCGGTGCTCCCATTCACCCCCACCCTCGTTAGGATGGTGGAAACCCCAGCGAAATGGGAGTAAAAAGATAAGCGAGGTTGTTGTGGATTAAAACAAGGACAGGGAAGGGTTACTGCCAATTACGGTTCCAGGCAAAACAAACTCCAGTCCTCGAATGAGAGAGGAAAGTAGGAAAGTTTATTCTACAAGAAACAGAATGGAATAAAAGCAAAAGGGAGTAGGATGATAAGAAAATTACAACCAGCGCTTTAAGATCTCCCTCCCCCATCCCTCCTTTCTTCCTGGGCCCAGCTCACTGCTCCCGATATCTCTACCTCCTCGCTCCCCAACGGCTCAGGGGGGCAGGGAATGCGGGATGTGGTCAGTCTCTCACAGATGGACTCTGCCGCTTCTGTCTCCTCAGAAGAGGACGACTCCTGGCAT
>WBNH01008453.1:14902-27446 GCA_013401255.1 Urocolius indicus | reverse complement strand
AAAAAGATGGAGGAAAAGCAACCTCCTCTTCCGGCTTCTTCTTAAAAAGTGATCGTGAAGGCGTCTGATTGGCTCAGCCCCAGACGTGGGTCTGGCTCAGAGCTGGGGAGAGTTGCAAACAACTTCTTACAGGCGCCATCTTTACAGCCCCTTCCCCCTTACCAGAAAAGGCTGTCATGTCAAACCATGACAAAGTCAAATAACAGTAAGCAATTTTATACATATTATGGTCAGTAACATTGTTCTGTCCCATCTTGACAAATTTCCATGATCAGACATGCAGCAAAGGAATGGGACAGCTGTTAGACAGGTTCTTAGATGGTACTTTTGGTAGCCTTCTGTAAACATTTCATGAACAGTCACCACTCTGGTATCAAAGAATTTGTGTGAGGATATTTGCAGAAATCCAAAAGTTCAGCCATAAATCTGACCTTGCATTTGAAAAGAATTCATGTGAAGATTATGCAGGTAGAACAGATTAAAGTCTGAGCACTTGAGTTGAGCAAGGATAATATTCAACACAATCACAGGTCATTTACCAAAGGAAAGAATATGAGGCTTGACTGTCCTGAAAAGGGCAGTCATATTTCAAAACTTCTAACTTAATATAACTCAGTTTACTACCAATGGCTTAGGCAGTGTGGTACATGAGTGTATTTCTTTAGTAAAACCTCTAAAATTTATTGCTAGCTCTCACAGTAGCTATAGATGCTAGAGTCTTTCTTCTTGATTCAAAAGAAGTTTTAGCCTCCTTGTCTTGCTTACGTCGTATAAACCTATCCTTTTTAAAACTACATGACAATATAAACGTTTGTCAGATTTTCATTACATACTCAATTTTTTATCGTCTCAGTCCAGTTAACTTTTGCTCTGCCTACTAGTCTTATTATTCTCTGAAACTTTTCAATATCTGTACTGCTCCCTTTTCTCTAGCTATTGTCATCATCCTTCTCTTGAATTTCTTCCTTGCAGTATGAGACACATGTTGGCTAATTGGACTAGACCAAAACTGCAATAGTAGTTCTTTTCTAGACATGCATCTTCAAAAAACCTTCATAAAATACCACATAGTTACAACAGCAAGGAATCTACTCATGCAATACTTCTTAATACAAATGGAGAGAGTTGTGTAAATGACGAGTAAAAGTCTTGTAACAAAGTAGGAAAAAAATCAGGCAGACAGAAAACAAATTTTCTTTGATTGTTTGTTTAAAAACTTAATTATATAGGAAAAATACAGAAATCATGCCAGAACACCAACAAACTGCACAACATCTGAACAAGAAACTCATTTATCCCAATGATATCCCAAGGAACAGATGAAATGTGAAAGCAGGGCTGTGAAATGTGGAACTGGGCAGTGACAAAAAAGTAGAGTGATAAAAATAAAAATATCAAGTGCTTCACCAGTCCTTTTCTTTTTATTCTGCATTTATAAACAATTATATTTACACACACACTTTAATTGTAACTAAATGAGAATTTAAAAAATGATGCACAGTCACACTATTCTACAAAAAAAGCAAGACACAAAAAGTTGGGCTGAAGGATCTCTCTGAGCAGTGTACAAAGCATTGACTTACATCAAACAGTAACTCAAAGCACGGAGCTGCTGGGAAATCTGTCCACAATGTCTGCACTGCCAGGCCTGAGCTTGACGGAAGCAGGAGAGCAGTATTGCTGTGGATGGGTTTCCACATATTAGATGAAAAAACCAACAGTTGGTTAATATTTTCTCTGGAACTGTTTTGTCAGGTTTTGATGGTTTCATGAAGTTACATAATGTATTTTTAAAATTTTCTACAATCTTGTCTAGTGGCTCTTCTAATAACATAATAAATCAGATCCCTTGTATGCATTATAGCATCAGACATTAATTTTAAATTTGTAGGCATATAGTTTCCTGGTATGTACTTCAAAAAAGATCACAGCTTCTCCTCTCCTTATCCAAATCCCCTGCTTACTTACCAGTGGATATTGCAGCATTGCTCACTTTTCACATTTTATCAAGATTTTATCAAGTGTTTGTAGTTATTGATTGCAGGTAAGAAAATTTCACAATTAAACCCCTAAAAATGCTAGCCTGCAGGGGACAAAATAAAAGACTCTACTTTATTCTCAATAATCTTTATGTTTAAATCTTAATGTCTCAGGTTTTTGTTTTGGCCCCCATTCAGTCCCCATTGAGGTGGCTTCTTTACTGGATGATGGCACTATCCTGCTGTCTCCTTCACAAACTTTCTTCTCTGAAGCAGTGTCCTTTGGTCTCTGTCTTAGCAACTCTTTCATAGCTCCAGTTCGTCAGGAAAACGTTTCTTCTCTCCTGTACCTAGACAGTGTTGCAGCCCAGTTATAGCATTGAGATGACACAGTTACATGCTTAGCAATGGAAAATATTGTGGAAACAACACACAATTAATGATTTCGCATGCTGAGCTGACTAACCAATGAAATACATAAAGAAATCAACAATATGTCCATGTAAGTAATTCTGTTGTTCTTTCCTGTAATGACTAAAGTCAAAGATAACAAGATTTTACTCCATCCTTTTGACAATTCCTCAAAATCTAGGAATCTAGGTCTCTCAGATCAAGATTCACCAGCAGGGAAACCATTCATGCTTATCAATGCATCTCTTCCTTTATGTGCAGGGGCTGGTACTCAAGTCTGGGAAACCAGATGGTCTGAAAAATCCAGAAGATAAGGAAACTTCCTTGGTTCCTCTTGAAGACTTGGTCAAGTTTGTGGTGATATCTCAATAGAGAATGATGCCAGATTTTCTGCCAATGGAGTTAAGTATTGTTTATTCAGTAATATAAAAAATTGGACCCTCTTGTAGTGACTTTGGGAGACCTCATGTATGAGTGGGCACACTGAGCAGGACTTCCTATTGCTGCGACAGTCTCTCCAAATCCTTTATGCATCCCGGGCTCCCCAGTGACTGTGAATCTGGATGATGGTAATGTATCAATAGGGCAGTTGGTCATGTATCTTTTTTAATCACTGTTTCTCTTCCCCTGTAGCAATGATTGGGTACATTACCTTGTTTATGCTTTTGCTGCTTAAGAGTATCATAAGCTTATTGTTGTAACTGAATACATCTGAGTTGACTATTACTGCTCAGAAAGGAACTATAAGCTCAGAGGAGACCTTATCACTCTACAACTACCTGAAAGAAAGTTGTAGTGAGGTGGGGGGTGTTTATTCTCCCTAGTAACAAGCAATAGAATAAGAGGAAATGGCCTCAAGTTGCACCAGGGGAAGTTCAGGCTGGATATTAGGTGGAATTTCTTTACTGAAAGGGTTATCAGGCATTGGAACGGCCTGTCCAGGGAGATGGTGGAGTCACTGTCCCTGGAGATGTTTAAGAGATGGGTGGATGTTGCACATGGTCTGGTGGTTGATAGGCCTAGGACAAAGGCTGGACTTGATGATCTTAAAGGTCTCTTCCAATTGAAACGATTTAATGATTCTATGATTCTCTAAGGTAACAGTAAACAAATGCATGAAAATATCGTATCAGTGTTCAATAATGGTTAAAAATCAAAGGAGAAGTTCAGAATCATTAGGAAAGGAGTAAAGAGTAGGTTTGCCATTAAATACATACAGCATCTGCATCTTCATCACTTTTCAGAAAAGACTCAACAGCAATGTAAAAAGGGATCAAAATATTATAGCAAGATGAGTAAAAGCTCTAGCAATAGGAAGAGCTTAAGAGTGAGGTTCATCAGCCTGCAAAAGAAAACACTCCACAAATACAATTTCTTAAAAGGCCCATCACTGAGTAAAAAACATGAAAGAAGAAATGGTACAGTTGTTTCAGCTTTGGTGATTTTGAGAATAACAATAGTGTGACTTTTAGAGATAGGATGTTAAAATATTGGATTCTAAGGCTCTTTGAAGACTTAGCACTCTTTGAGGCTTAAACTCTGTATTCTAAATCAAATCACGGGCAGTGTGAATGTAATGATAGTTTTAAACTGAAAAAAACCTGAATACTCATACCATAAAAATTTCACCTGCAAATTAAGTTACAAAGTTTCCATGTTGAAAAACCAACCTTGCATGTGTTTAAGAATTATATTTGCTTACTGTGCTGTATCAATAGCTAAATATCTAAAAGTAATGCTTACAGTTAGCTAGTTACAGTTGATTTCGCAATGTACACAATGTTTTCATAGCCTTAAGATTCGAATACTTAAAATATTTTGATAGAATGCTAGGATTTTTTTAAATTATTTTCCCATTTTTTTGCTTTCACGAAACATCTATAATGAAGTCCAAACAAGCATCTAGTGACCACAGATGTTTGCTCAAAATAAGCACAAATGCCACATACTCAGATGACTGTGAAGGCCCTGAAATCTTTTCCATCTCACTGAGCTCCTCTTTCACAGCAGCATTAGAGTATCTTGCACTAAATGATGTGGTTAACAGTGACCTTACTCATCCTGAGGAAGGATATCAGAACACAAGATAGGATGATTTAGGATTAGATGGGACAGGGATGTTGAGGAACCAGGGAGGAGAATGGGTGCTGGCATGGTCAAGTGTAATATTTTGGTTGGATGAGATTTTTTGAGACGGTACTTTGCTGTGCATACATAATAAACACTCAACCTTGTCGGCAGAGAAGACAGGGTGAGAAGTCAATCTACTAAAGTTAGCAGCACTAAATGTTTTGTTAAGAATCAGACTAAAATTTTCAGGTTATAGACTATTCTTTGCTCAGCTTACATACTGATACGAAGTACCAAGTTTGCCCCAGATCTTTTATCTTTCCTTTTAAGGTTTTCCTTTAAAGGTTTTGTCAAAATTTTCTTTGAATTTTTTTTTTTTCAAAAATTTTAAAAATTTATATTGTCAAAGAATATGTATCATCAAATAATGTGAAAAATCTGTCATCACTTCTTACTAGGCGGATTATATATGAAATGTTTACTAATTAACCTACTGTGAACTAAATCTATGCACTACATAGTCATTCTCTTTTCTTTGAAACCATAGATGCATTTAAAATCTCAGTCTTTGAAAGAAAGTACTCATTGATCATTTAGCATAGGCTGTTTGAAACTACTAGAGTTCTCTTTCTTCATGATAAAATGATTTTATTATGATAAAATACAAGATTTAGGCATGATATCAGGAAAGGCAAGTATAGTCTTCATCGACTTCAGACAGAGAAGTAGCAGTCTGTTAACTAGTCTCTTTTTGATTGGTTATGAAGCAGGTCAAATAATTCAATACAAAATAAATCAAATTACTTCAAATTACGTTTATCTTTTTTAAAAAAGGAACGTGATTTTTAGTACTGCAGTCTCCAGCACTCAGGATATAGTTTTTAGCACAGAAATGCCTGCCCCAGAGTGTTGCAATATAGCTAACATGACAGATTTGAAACTGTATTTCAGATATTTTGTTAACACCTTGAAAGCTGTTGCTAAAAAGGCATCAACAATCCAAAAACTTTTAGATATTTTAAAAATGCAAAGCAAGTAGTCTTTTACATAACACCATACTTTAATTCTGCTCCAGCAGTACTAAGACAATGAAGTATTCTTTCATTAATTCAAAACATACTGCAGCGTTATTCATACAGTTTGGCTGAAGGAAGCTTATATCCTGAAATGACAGGAGTTAAACCAGGAGAGAAAAAAGTTAGATTAATTCATAGACGAACTGTCCAACCTTCTTCATCAATGTTTAGCCATGAAGCTTATTTGAAACTCTTCTTTTGTGGTATAATAACAGCCACTCCATAATTCCATAACTCTCCAACATTTTATAAAAGATGGAAGTACATCATAACTCTATTCTGTTTTCCAGTGTGATATTCAATAGTTCTTCACTTATATATGCAAATTGCATGGTTCTAAAAGTGGCTAGCAATGCAAAGCACATTAAAAAATTACATTTCATATTTTCTTAATTAAAAACAAGCAATAATTCTCTTAAGTGCTTAAATCTTGCATGATAAACAAGCATGCCTACCTGCTTTGAATTTAAAGGAGTTTATTCTGCCTGTGGAACAATAGAATAGACACACCATTTTTGTCATAATGAAGAGGAAATCAGAAGTGACTGGGGCAAGTTACTTTTACAGCTGATTCACAGGACCAGTTTTACAGCATGGTCCCAGTTTCTGCAGTTTTGTAGACGTTAGAAACAGGCTGTCCAGATGGGTTGCGGAGTTTCCTTCCCTGGAGACATTCAAAACCCACTTGGATGAGTTCCTGTGTGACCTGCTCTAGGAGATCATGCTCTGGCAGGGAGTTTGGACTAGATGAACTTTCAAGGTCTCTTCCAGCCCTTGAGATTCTGTGATTCCATGATTATTGCAAATGCACAGGTAATATTTAATTGCATGAAGCCTTTCTATCTTCACAGACCACAGGGTACATTTTATTCAAAGCTCTCAGTGCTGCAACTGCAATGTCTATAATAGAAATATGTCTCTTTTTGTTTCCTTTTGCCCCTTCCAATTTATCACAGTGACATTCCACTTGGCCCAGGAAACTACAGGGTGGTCAGCATCACCTCCATCCCTGGAAAGGTGATGGAACAATTAATCCTGTACATTATCACTGAAATTATGAAGGAGAAGATGGTTATCAGGGGGAGTCAACATGGATTCACTAAGGAGAAACCTGTTTGACCAACCTGAGAGCCTTCTACAAGGGCATAACTAGGTGGCTAGATGAGGTGAGAGAAGAAGATGTCATCTCCTTTGACTTCAGCAAGGCTTTTCACGCTGTCTCCCATGACATCCTCATCAGAAAGCTTAGCAAGTGTGGCTTGGATGAATCGACAGTGAGGTGGATGGAGAGCTGGCTGAATGACAGAGCCCAGAGGGTGGTGAGCAACGGTACTGAAACAATTTGGAGGCCTGTGGCCAGGGGATTGGTTCTGGGGCCAGTCTTGTTCAACACCTTCATCAACGACCTGGATGAGGGGACAGATTGTTGGCTGATGACACCAAACTGGGAAGACTGGCTGATTCCACAGAAGGCTGTGCTGCCATTCAGTTGGATCTTGACTGGCTTGAGAGTCGGACAGAGAGGAACCTCATGAGGTTCAACAGGAACAAGTGTAGATGAAGGAACTATCCCACGCACCAGTACAGGCTGGAGATTGACCTGCTGGAGAGCAGCTCTGCAGAGCTCTGCAGACCTGGAAGTCCTGATTGATAATAAACTAACCATGAGCAAGCAATGTGACCTCATGGCCAAGAAGGCTAATGGCATCCTGGGATGCATCAAGAAGAGTGTGGGCAGCAGGTCAAGGGAGGTTCTTCTCCCCCTCTACTCTGCTCTGGTGAGGCCTTATCTGGAGTCATGTGTCCAGCTCTGGGCTCCTCAACTCAGGAGAGACAAAGAACTTCTGGAGAGTCCAGCACAAAGCCACCAAGATGATCCAAGAGGATTGGAACGTCTTTCATATGAGAAAAGGCTGCGGGAACTGGGAGGCCTTATCTGGTGTCCTGTGTCCAGTTCTGGCCTCCTCAACTCAGGAGAGACAAAGAACTTCTGGAGAGTCCAGCACTAAGCCACCAAGATGATCCAAGGGGATTGGAACATCTTTCATATGAGGAAAGGCTGCGGGAACTGGGACTGTTTAGTCTAGAAAAGACTGAGGGGGGATCTTATTAACATTTAAAAATATCTAAGGAGTAGGTGTGAGGAAGTTGAGGCATCCTTTTTTTTCCATTGTAGCTAGCAACAGGACAAGGGGTAATGGGATGAAGCTGGAACACAAAAAGTTCCACTTAAATATAAGAAAAAAACTATTTTACTGTGAGGGTGTCAGAACACTGGCATAAGCTGCCCAGGAGGTTGTGGAGTCTCCTTCCTTGGAGGTTTTCAACCTGGACATGGTCCTGTGCAATCTCATCTAGGTGAACCTGCTACTGCAGGGGGGTTGGACTAGATGATCTCTAAAGGTCCCTTCCAACCCCTACCATTCTATGATTCTGAAAAATGACACCATTAATGAATGTCTGTCATAGTTTAGCAAGGAGAAGCTTTTGCTTGGTAACAGGGGGAGTAGGTTGCAGTGAAGACCCAGTAAAACTTTTTGGACTCTTCCCCCGCTCCTGGGTGCAAGCTGTGGTAAGAAAACAGGCAGTACCCCTGCAACCTATGGATGGCAACGGCAGAACTGAGAGCCAGCAGCAGCAGCAGCTCCGTGTGAGTGCGCCCAACGGGCTAGAGACTGTGTGGAGGGGCGGCCATGGCACAGGACATGCTGGAGAGCCTGTGCGCCACAGAGCAGACCCACAAAAGAGGCAGAGAGGAGCTGCAGCTTCTGGGACAAATGCACATCGGTGCAGTCCGTGCAGGGCTGCCATGTTTGTGTGGTACCCCATGGACTTGCAAGGAGGACTGGTGTGAATCCCACCTGTCTTGAGGTTAGACAAATGGCAGAAGCCATCAGGAACAAATTGATTGAAACCCCCACTCTCTGCCCCCCTGAGCCGTTCCAGGGGGACGGAGGTAAAAACACCAGGATCAGGGCTCTGAGCCAGGGAAGAGGGGAGGAGTGGGGAGCAGGTGGTCTTAAAGTGCTGGTCGGACTCTTCATCTCTGTACCATTCTGTGTTGTTTTGGTTTGGTTATGTTTGGGGGTTTTATGCTTTAGTTGGTATTAAATTATTTTTCTGTTTTCTTCCCCAAGCTGAGTAACCTGGTCTGTTTTGTCCTGCACCTTAAGGGGCAATTAAGCTCTCCCTGCCCTTTAGCAATCCTCTTGTCTTTGGTACTTGAGGCTAATCGTGGTCTTTTGTTCCCTGATGGGCCTAAACCAGGACAATGTCCAAAGTCACTTCATGTCTGAATAGGCTAAAACTCAGAGAAATTAAAAGGCTGAGCAAACTACACCCATAAATCACCACCCTTTCTTTTACTTTCCCATTCAGAGACTGAAATGAGCTTGGAGGTATTTTCACAGTTAGTGACATGACAATTCAACTCCCATGGAAGAAACTGATTAGACTTTTTTATAGTTGGTTCAATGAGTTGCTAAGGACACGCCAGTAATTCATGTGAGCGTCAATGACCACATTCATTAAACCTCCAAGGAATGAATATTAAATGAGGATGGCACTTTATATTTACTTATTTCTGCCCATTTAATAACATGATGCTGTAGTTTATGTCCAGTCCTATAATCTTGTTGACTAGCTTTGACTGAGCCTTTCAGAAAATTTTCAGAAAACCCTTTTGTAGCTGTAAGAAACTACCTCATGACAGATCTTTCTCAGAAACCTCACATGTGGACTGTATCATAGGTCAGTGCTCTCCAGCATTCATTTATTCTGAAGTATATGCTTTTATAGTACTTCATATAAACATCATTCTTCTGCACCTTGGCATGCTTTGGTGAAACTTAGTTAGAGAAGAAAATAGTTCTTAAAAGAATCTGAAGTTTTCAAAAAAAATACTCAAAAATACAGGTAGTGCTTTCAGGCTTATAGAAGGACCTGAAATCTTGTGTCAGAAATTATTGAGTTTGACAAGATCTGATTCTGGATTGTTTACCGCAAGAGCAATATATGATTGGAAGTTCATGAATTGGGAACTGTGAAGTTGATTAATAGGAAATAATTTCATATCTGCTATTCAAAATCACCAGGAATCTTCACCATGATTTTATTAGGGGTAAATGAGAGAGGTCAATTCAACGAGGATTCTCATCTAAAAAGACTATTCTACCTCTTTGAGAACAGCCCAAAAACATCAGTGCAGTTTTTGCCTCGTAATTCCAAATTGTCTTGGCCAAGACTTTGGATTATGACGGGCACTATGTGGAGTCTTGATGTTAGTGTCTTCATTGACAATAACTTTGTCACAGATGTGTTTAAAGAAATGCATTGTAAAATATGCATGGGAACATCAAAGTATGTAACTGCAGTCCCAGCCTGTTTTTTACATATCTTTATCTTGTTTAATTAAGAATAATTAGAGTAAGGACTTATTTTCAGAACAGATACTAAATTATTATAAACCTTGAGAAAGTGTACTTAAAGATAATAGAGGTTTAAAAAGAAGAAATTAAAAGGAAAAAAAATCAAAGTTCAGATTGTAACATAGAGCATTCAACCAGTTTCTTTGTTGGACCCTCGTTAACAGCAACAAGCTCCTGCTGTTCACAGAAAGGCTCTTAAATTTCCTTTTGTGCTTTCAGTGTAAAAGACTATGCATTCTACTTCCTTGTTAGTTCTGAGGAATTTATGATCAATACAGAATATGTAATGACACTAAATACATCCCAAAGCCCGTGGGCAAATTTTAAAGTAACCTCTAAAAGTGGCCTGGCAAATTACAATCTTGATATCACAGTTGTATCTGTGCCTTTTTTTGAAATCCTACTGAGATCAAGAGAAGGGTGTTTTCAAGCCACATTCACAGCCTGTCATATTAATGAAATAAAATAAAGCAAGTTGTACTGTTGGTGGATTAGGTGTGGAAGATTGCAGAACATCTCTATAAGACAGAAGGTGGTCTGTCCACTAATGTATAAAAAGGATCCCCACATTTCCAGAGCAGAATCAGCAGAGAAGGGAATGCCAAGAGCTATGCTGCATCAGTATTGATTTATTTATGTAAAGCAATGAAATTCTGATGTTCTTCATGGATAAGAAATTTCAAGTCAAAGAACTGTCTGATTTTGAATCAATTGCCTTTTCACTGTTAGTACCACGATCTAGTGGCTCGCAGATTACATACAGTGAGAGTATATTTTAACACACACACACACCCCTCTCTCCCATTTTAATACAATACTTGTTATATATTTGAAGCTCCACAGCTTCCATAAAGAATATTTTGTGTAACATTGCTAATGTAAAGAAAGGAGTTTGTTCCTTTTAAGGCCATGAAGCCTTACGGAAATTCAAGAGGCAGAAGATCAAGATCTTTAGCAATCACTGCAAATCTAAGACTAATTTTGATGCAGCCAATAGCAAGTCAAGACACAATTGAACTAGCTCTTCATGATTCACATGCTTAATGATATTCTATTGCTATTTATAAATTTGCAGTTACAATTAGCAATGCTATTAGTGATACCTCAGGATGGCATTAATTATAATGCTTTTATTTCACAGAAATTATGATATTAACTTTGATAGTAAATAAATTTTTTTTTGTCATCTTGTACACATAATATGGGATGAGTCTTCCTAAGAAGAAGAGATTGTTTGGAAAGATGTCCTGCTTAGACACAGAGCTGGGGGTTATGTTCAGTGAAAGTGCTGAGAAACATAGTTTCCTTAAAGGGCATGTCATGGTTTTGGCCTAGCCAGCAGCACAGTCTGTTGTTCAGTGCCCTCCATCCACCCTCACCCTCCTGTCACAATCCCCTATTGGGTTTAATTTGGCAGAAGTTAAACTCCCTTGCTTTCCAACTGACCTCAGACAATTCTGGGTGGATGGGGGCAGATGGGCTTAACTCCTGAGTGATGTTCAAACAGGTTACTGTGATCAGGTTTTATATATTCTCAGGAACAGAATTAAGACTCAAAACAGAGTCAAATGCTAAACTACTTCATTTTACCCGTAAAAATCAACAACAAAAGAGAAAAGGGAGAAGGAAATAAAAGAATGAGAGAGAGGAAAAAAGCAAAATAGTCAGCATCACATGTCCACATGGAGCACCCCCAGCAGCCACTTGTCTGAAAGCTCTGATGCTCTGTCCAGTCCAATGGGGGGAAGAGAAAAAAGAGAGTGTGCCCCTCCACTGGTCCCATTCTTATATACACTCCTCTCACTGGCCTGAACCCAGTACCATCTCTGGAGGGTCCTGGAAAGTTTAGGAGCATCCAGAAGGGTCTTGGAAAGACCCTAAAAGTTGGAGAGGGTTGCAGTCCCTTGACCCTGGGCCCAGGCGCATGCACAGAGGTGGTGTATCCTGAGACAGTGGGACGAGCATTACAAGGTGTCGTGGTTTGGCCCAGCTAGCACAGCAGCATCACGACAGTCTCTCGCTCAGTGCCCCCATTCACCCCCATCCTTGTTAGAATGGCAGAGGCCCCAGTGAAATTGGAGTAAAAAGATAAGCGAGGTTGCTGTGAATTAAGACAAGGGCAGGGAGGGCTCACTGCCAGTTACAGTTCTGAGCAAAACAAACTCCAATACTTGACTTAGAGAGGAAAGTAGGAAAAGTTTATTCTACAAGAAACAGAATGGAATAAAATAAAAAAGGGAGTAGGATGATGAGAAAATTACAACCAGCACTTTAAGATCTCCTTCCTCCATCCCTCCTTTCTTCCCAGGCCCAGCTCACTGCTCCCGATATCTCTACCTCCTCCCCCCACAACAGCGCAGGGGGGCAGAGAATGGGGGATGTGGTCAGTCTCTCACAGATGGTCTCTGCTGCTTCTGTCTTCTCAGATGAGGGTGACTCCTGGCATTCTTCCCCTGCTCCAACATGGGGTTCCTCCCGCAGAACATAGTCCTTAACAAACTTCTCTGGTGTGGGTTGTTCCCAGCAGCTGTGGCTTCTGCTGATATGGGGTCTCTCTCGGGACAGAGTCCTTGGTGAATAT
>WBNH01008453.1:0-14878 GCA_013401255.1 Urocolius indicus | reverse complement strand
TCAGCTTCACCAGTTCTCTCCACAGAATGCAAGGGAGTCTCTACTCTGGTACACCTCCTCCTCTCTTTCATCACTGACCTTGGAGTCCACATGGTTGTTTCTCTCACTGTTCCTACTCCTTGCATCACCACCAGCCAGAAGAAGAAGAAGGGACAGAAGAAGGAAAAAGCAAGAAGAAGATGGAGGAAGAAACCTCCTATTCTGGCTTCTTCTTAAAAAGTGATCGTGGAGGCATCTAATTGGCTCAGTCCCAGAAGTGGATCTGGCTCAGAGCTGGGAAGAGTTGCAAAAAACTTCTTACAGGCACTATCTTTACAGTCCCTTCCCCCTTACCAGAAAAGGCTGTCCTGTCAAACCATAACACAAGGCAACAGCTCCTCTAAGAGGCAGAATCCTTGGTGGCCACAGCAATGTGGTTTTGGTCATTTTCTACACTGCCAGCAATGTTGAGGCATATTGCTAGTACCTTACACCTCCTTAGGATGGTGGAGGCCCCAGTGAGATGAGAGGAAAAAAGATAACCAGGGATGTTGTAGATTGACACAAGGGCAGGGAGAGCTCACTGTCAATTATGGTTCCTGGCAAAACAGACTCAGCTACTTGACTTAGAGAAGAAAGTAAGAAAAATTAGTTCTATTACCTACTAGAAACAAAACAGATAGAAAGTAAACAGAGCAGGATGATGAGAAAAACATACAACCAGCACTTTAAGATCTCCTCCTCCCACCCCTCCCTTCTCCCTAGGCTCAGCTCATTGCTCCCGATATCTCTACCTCCTCCCCTCTCAATGGCTCAGGGGAGCAGAGAATGGGAAAAGTGATCAGTCTCTCACAGATGGTCTCTGCTGCTTCTTTCTTCTCAGAGGAGGAGGATTCCTCATTCCTCCCCTGCTCCAATATGGGGTCCCTCCCATGGGATACAGTCCTTAACGAACTTCTCTAGAGTGAGTTCTTCCCAAGGGCTGCAGCTTCTGCTCACAAACTTCTCCACTCCTCTGTGGCCAGCAGTGTTCCAGGCACCTTCTCCCTGCAATGCCGTCCTTTCAAAAATTCATGGCCTCCTTTGGGCACAGTCACCACCCCTGGCTTGGGGTCCTCCATGAACTGCCAACAAATCTCAATTTCACCACTCCTTTGCACAGGATGTAGGGGAGTCTCTGTTCCATTACACCTCCTTTTCTCTTCACTCACTGACCTTGGGGTTGGCATGGTCGCTTCTCTCTCTCTCTTAACTCCTTGTACCACCACTAGCCAGGAAAAATAATCAAGAATAGCAAGAAAAAACAGGAAGAACTCTACTCTTCCAGCTTCTTAAAAAAGTGATCATGGAGGCGCCCAGCTGGCACAGTCCCAGAAGTGGGTTGGACTCCTAGCTGGGGTAAGTTTTGAGCAACATTTTACAGAAACCATCTCTACAGCCCCTTCCTCGTTACTAGAAATGACTCCACACAAACCCATGACAGGGCAAAAGCAGCAGATCACCTTGAGATATTTCAGCATTGCTATACCCACCTGTCACAAGTTACCAAAGGAGTATGCATGCAGGGTTTGAGAGGGATGCTCCTACGCTCATAAACAGCAGCACCTAAGTAATTCCCAATAGCTCCAGATCTCTTTAGAACCTCAACCAACCAAGACAATTTATTGAAGTTTTTCCTTGGTTTCTTTTCTTAAAATTTTCCCTACCTCCTTAATAAGAGTTGTGTGGACCTTAACTAAGGACAGAAAAATTCACAGACAAAAGATCTTTTCATTTCAAAGCTTATGTGAGAAATTCATAATAAGAAGTAAAAAGTGGAAAGAATCGCCATGACCACCTTTACACACGCATCAACCTAGAGCCTTTAGCAGAAAAACTCTTCACTATAGCATTGTAATGCATACCAGAAAACATCCACCTAGTTAAAATGAGAGTACATAGGTTCACAGGTATGTACTGATACATTCACATAGATACATATATTTTCTCATACATCCACAGTCCTATCAGCTTTCTTATTGTCAAAATTCATTATTTTGCTGGAGACAGTGTTTCCAAAGAATAAAAAAAAGGCAAAAGATAGATACAGAAAATTCTTTTCACAAGCTGTTTACAGGACTGTGACAGAAAGAGGTAGCCATCTCACTGTGTGCTGTTACAACATGCCATGTTATCATGCCAACAGCTACTCGGAGTAATGGAATGGGACCTATTCAGAACTCTTACAACTAAAAACGGTACATTCTGGATCTCATTGTAATGAACTGAGAAACCTGCAGGATATAATGGAGCCGAGTTTTTACTTTTAGTCTCAGGTATCTTCACCTCTATCAGAGCAAACAAACAAACAAACAAACAAATCTATGAGACTCTAGAATATTGCCAGTCAGCATATTGTGTCAATCAAGTCTAAGCTTAGCATTTGGCTCTCTATCTGCTCACAAAGACTCCTCAAAGATATCAATGCAATACTTCAGTCTGTGGTTTACTATTACAGAATCATAGAATGGTAGAGTAGGAAGGGACCTTTAGAGATCATCTAGTCCAACCCAGCTGCAGAAGCAAGTTCACCTAGTTCAGGTCACATAGGAACATGTCCAGGTGGGTCTTGAAGACCTCCAAGGAAGGAGACTCCACAAGCCCTCTGGGTAGCCTGTTCCATTGCTCCATCACTCTCACAGTAAAATACTTTTTTCTTAGATCTCTCCTCAGTCTCCTCTTTTTCAAGACTAAACAGCCCCAGCTCCCGCAGTCTTTCTTCGTATGAAAATGTTCCAGTCCCCTGATCATCTTGGTGGCCCTGCGCTGGACTCTCCAGAGGTTCTCTGTCCTTCTTGAGCTGAGGAGCCCAGAACTGGACACAGGACTCCAGATAAAGTCTCACCAGGGCAGAGTAGATGAGGAGAAGAGCCACCCTTGACCTGCTGCCCACACTCTTCTTGATGCATCCCAGGAACGCCATTGGCCTTCTTGGGCACATGGCTGGCTCATGGTTAGTTTATTATCAATCAGGACTTCCAGGTCTCTCTCTGCAGAGCTGCTCTTCAGCAGTTCGACCTCCAGCCTGGACCTTTCCTCCATGATTGTTCAAAAGTGATGGAGAGGGGCTTAGAAATCACATCAGCCAGCTCCCTCAGCACGCTCGGATGCATCCTGTCAGGACCCATTGACTTATGAGCCTGACGTTTGGCCAACGAGTCCTTAACCTCTTCCTCTTCCACCTAGAGCAAGTCCTCTGCTGTCCTGGTCATCCTATTATCCTTACTGGACTGGGCTTCCCGAAGGCTGGCCTTGGCTGTAAAGACTGAAGCAAAGAAGGCATTCAGTATTCAGCCTTCTCTGCATCCTCGGTCACCAGGGCACTCTCTGTGTTTAGCAGCGGGCCCACATTCCCCCTCATCATCCTTCTGCTGCTGATGTACTTGAAAAATGCCTTATTACTGTCCTTAACTTACTTCCCTGGCTAAATTTAACTCTAAAAAGGCTCTAGCCTTCCTAGTTGCACCCCTGCATGCCCTGGCAATGTTCGTATACTCTTCCCAAGAAGCCAGTCCCTGTTTCCATCTGTCATAGATGGCTGCTTTCTGTCTGAGTTGTGCCAGCAGATCCTTGTTCATTCATAGAGGCCTCCTACCTCCTTTTCCTCCTTTCTTGTGCATTGGGTCACACTGATCTTGGGCTCGGAGGAAGCAGTGCTTGAAGACTGACCAGTTCTCTTGGGCACTCTATCTTCTAGAATCATATCCCACAAGATCCGTCCAAGTACATCTTTGAAGAGGCCAAAGTAGGCTTGCCTGATATCCAAGGTCATGGTCCTGCTTTGTGTCCTGCCTCTTCGACACAGGATCTTGAACTCTACCATCTCATGGTCACTGCAGCCGAGGTTGCCTCCAATCTTCACATCCCCAACCAGACTCTCCTTATTTGTCAGTACCAGGTCCAGCAGCACATCCCTCCTCGTTGGTTCCTTGATCACCTGCGACAGGAAGTTGTCATCAACAATCGGTAGGAACCTCCTGGACTATATGCACTTGGTTGTGTGGCTATGCTGGGAAATATCAGGGTGGTTGAAGTCCCCCATGAGGACCAGGGATTGTGATAGTGAGACAGCTCTCAGCTGTTCGTAGAAAGCCTCATCCACTTCCTCCTCCTGATCAGGCAGCCTGTAGCAAACTCCTACAACAGTATCACCTGCCTTGCCCTGCCCATTAATTTTTGCCCATAAGCACTCAACTTGCTCCTCATCCCCACCTAGGCACAGTTTGGTACACATGAATTGCTCCCTCACATAGAGAGCAACTCCACCTCCTCGCCTTGTCAGTCTGTCTTTCCTGAACAATAGCTCTCCATGGCTGTGCTCAAGTCACAGTCAGATATCCCACCATGTCTCTGTGATTGCACCATGTCTCTGTGATTGCAAATTGCATCCGCACCCACATCTCCAGTTTCTCCTGCTCATTTCCCAGGCTGCATGCAGTGGCATAGAGGCAGCGCAGGGACTTACTCAAGCACACAAGTTTCCCTGGATGGGTGCCAGAGCTTCCTCCCTGATTTGGCTCTTCCTCAGGGTGGTCAGCCTTCTGCATTTCAGACCAGTGTGCAGATGAAGGGCACTTATCATTGCATTCCCTGTCCTGCCCTGTTTCCCAGCTAGAGGGGACAGCTTGTTCTATTTTGCTTCTCCTCCCTTCCCCCAAGTCCCTTAGTTTAAAGACCTGTTTATTAAGTTTGCTAGCCTACTCCCAAATTTTACAGTGCCCTTAGAGGAGAGATGAATCCCATCCTGTCCTACGATTACTTTGTATTAGTTTCACAGAAATGTGAAAAGCTGCAACAAGAACCAACTAGGAATGTTTCTTCCCACTTAGCATTGAATATTTTTAAATGTGTTCTTCTAAACAGAAAAACAAAATTGACACAATTGATGCCCAACATTTATTCCTCATAATTTCAAATGGCAGCTCATACTACTACTTTTGTGACTACCTATTTTTTTTCTAAAAGAAAAAAGAACAAAGTTCAGAACCATCAAAAAGCCTGCAATGAGCTCATCCATTTTGCCTCATGTAGTATTAATTTTCCAGCCAGTAGTGTATACACTGTTGCCAACAAAAGAAACTGAAATGAGAGCTCAGTCCACTCTCATTTTCTCAATAGTCCACAAAGAACAGAAAAGGATATTAGTTTTTCTCCTGTAATGCTTTCAGTTGTCTTTGTAGGAATGACAGAGAAGGAAGAAGGGAGGAGCAACATCAGACCGGAGATCTCCCTGAATCCTGTAGTGAGATTGTCCCTGTAACCCCCAGAGGACAATGACAGGACTAATAGTTGCCATAGAATCATAGAATGGTAGGGGTTGGAAGGGGCCTTTAGAGATCATCTAGTCCAATCCCCCTGTAGAAGCAGGTCCACCTAGATCAGGTTACATAGGAACGTGTCCCTGAGGATCTGGAAGGCCTCCACATCCTCCCTTATGTGGAAGGTGTCTGTGCCAGCGTGTCCTCACCTCAACAGTAAAATAGATTTTCCTTATGTTTAAATGGAACTTTTTGTGTTTCAGCTTCATCCAATTACCCCTTGTCCTGCTGCTAGCTACAATATAAAAAAGGGATGCAGCCATCTTCTGACACTCACTATTTAGATATTTGTAAATATTTAGGTCCAAGGGGATGCCGTGCCTGAAGTAGTGAGCTTTGGAGACTCACACCAGAGAGGGTGTTTTTGACTCCAATCCAGAGGAGGCAGAGAGAAGCCGCAGCCCTCAGGATGAACGCATGTCTAAGCGGCCTGTGCAGGGCTGCCCAGACTGTGAGGGACTCAGTGCTGGAGCAAGGAGGACTAGCAAGTCGTCCACTTGCCCTGAGGAGAGACAAACAGCAGGAGCCGCTGGGAAAGGACTGACTGAAATCCCCATTTGCTCTCCCCCCGAGCCATTCAGGGGAAGGAGGAGGTAAAGACACTGGGATCAGGTGCCTGAGCCTGGGAAGAGGGGAGGAGTGAGGAGAAGAGGATCTTAAAGGGGCTGGTTACACTTTTCATCCTTTGCCCTACTCTGTATTGGTTTTGGTTGAGTATTTCTGTTTGTTATGCCTTTGGTTGGTGGTAGATGAAATTAAGTTTTGTTTTTTTCCTCAAGTTGAATAGTCTTGTCTGTGGTAATTGAACCTTCCCTGTCCTTAGGGGGTTCCAAAGGACCTTGGTACTTATGGCTGAATGTGGTCCTTTGTTCCTAGATAGGCCTAAACCATGACAACATCTAAAATCACTGAATTAATTTGAGAGCACTTATGAAATAACCATTAACATATTTAAACTCAGGAGCATGCAAAAATATCCTGCTAAAGTAATTTGCTTATTTATCTCAATGTTCAATAGTAAGAGAAGGAAAAAAGCATACATAGATGAATCTGTGTGTATAAATATGTATTTTATACAAATACATCCACAAATTTGTTTCTGTCTCTGAACAGTAACTCTGACAGTGATCCCCAGGCCCTCTCCACATTGACAAAAAGGATCACAGAATTACAATGTGGTTAGGGTTGGAACAGATCTCTGAAGGACATATGATCCAAGCCCCCTGCTCAAGTGGGGGCACATATAGCCAGTTGCTCAGGACTGTGCCCTCATGACTCTTGCCTCTCTCTAAGGATGCAGGCTCCACAACCTTCCAGGACAACTTGTTCCATTTTCTTTGCATTCAGGAGATTTCCCTGGTTGGAGTGCACCTAAAATTTAAGTGCCTGGATTTCCTGTTGGCATTCAATCACATAGTGAAGATTACTCTATTTAGAATTTCATAATTCCTTCCTCCTTTGAGTAAATTTCTATAGTGAAAATTACTAAACACACTTGTGCAGACTAAGGAAAGATCATTCGTGAGATGGAGTAATATGCAAGCTTTACACAATTCTTCCAGTAATTCTATTTCTTTTTGTGCTCCTAGGCATGAGAAGTTTTTCTTCCTCATAGCTTCCAGAATAAGCTAAGGACTGGTATCAACTGTTGGCATTCAGATGCTTTCATGGACCAGAGTACTGCAGAGTTTTACTTGATGAAAGCTGCAGTTACTTTTCTGTGTCAATGTTGGGAAAACATCTAGGGTAAAGTGCTCATGAAGACCATGGAGTGATTCAACTAGAGACAGACCAAAGAGGGGTATTTCTCTGCTCTTTCTCAAAACATATTATTTGGGGTCATTGCACAATATATCAGGGGAGTTAGGCAGCTATGGTGTCAAGTGAAAGCAAATAAATCCATCTGATTGTGAGGTTTGTCTAAGATAACTGTAAACTTATAGTAGATCAGGCAAAGAGATATTTAGAGGTAAAAAAAATAAATAAAGAGCAAGGAGTAAGGCTTGGAAGAGCAAAGATGAAGTACTGGGATTTTCCTGTTTCCTTGTTTCCTCCTCAGACCTTGATACAGGTTAGAAGCAGATAGTAAAAAGATTTCTAGCACTTCTCTGATCCCTCCTCTTGCAGCCCACAACTTCAAGGTAGCTAATAGGAGGGACATGCATTCTCCATGAAGAGGCATATGCTGCCAGGCTAGGCAAGTCAGAATAAAGCATCAAGCTTGCCATACTGAGCTATTGGAACAAGTAGGAAGAGGCACCCAGTGTCAGTGTTGTCTTAATCATTTACTGTATCCTACATTCAGAACCAGGCAGATGATTTAAAGGAAAGGTGTATTTGAGTTTGTTTCACTGCCTTATTAAGCTGGGAAAGAGCATGACCTTGTATCCAGTTTCCTTAAAGCCTTCATAAGCAAGGGGAAGAAAAAAAAAGAAAAAAAGAATTCCTTTGACATCTTCAACACCCCAGCTGCTTCACAGCCTTGGCTGAGTAAAACAGAAGAAGATCAACAATGAAAAACTGAAGCAAAAATAAGAATTCCCAGCTGTGAAAATTACTGAAATACTCCTCTATAACTTACAGTTGCTGTGTAGATTAGCATGTCAAGTTTATCCCTGTGAAATGTGCTCCTTTTATTCGTGTCAATGTGGAATAAGGAATATGGATGGTAATTTTTTGTAGCTTTATTTGCTCTTGTGTAACTTGTTCTTGCTTTTTGTAGTTTGACAGAAGTTTTGGTAAGACTAACTTGAACCAGGTTTTGATAAGGAGGGTGTTTCTGCTTCTTGTAACAGCAGCTTGGCAGACGTTATTTGATAAGATTAGCTTGGACCAATTTTCCATAGATATACACAGGAGGTTGCAGCTTGGAAGATGTTTTGATAAGATTGGCTTGGACCAGCTGTGCATAGATATACGCACGGAGGTCACCTGGCGGACACCGTGAGGAAGACTACTGACTTCCTCCAACGACCACCTAAAGAGGGCAAGAAATACCGCCAAGATGGAAAGAAGCATGAGCAAGAAGGAGACAACCCCTTCCCAGAAATGATTAACGTTTTCCAACTATGATTAAACATTTTTCAGCCCCTGCGAAGGAAAGTTATGAATATGTATAAGGCCTATCTTATTTAATGCAAACTCGGGATGTGATGGGTGTGCATCTTGATAGAGCAGAGGCACACCCAGGGCTGTTTGCTTGCTCTTATTCCTTTAATCAATTAAAAAAATTTAATTAGAATCCTGTTTGGGGACATCATTTATCACATCCCTGTTCTGGAATGTAACTTCACTTGTCAAGTAACTTCACTTGTCAAGATAACAGACACAAACAACATTCAGAGCCAGGCTGCTGAGAAGTGTAAGTAGGGTGTTCTTGGCTATGAACCTTAAAATGTGAGACTTTTCATGAAAATCAAGTATGTTAAACATATATATTTGCCTAAGAAAATCCTAGCACTTAAATACAGTTACTGTTCTCACTGATGAAAGTCTGTCAACAGAGTTCTTTAGGGAAAAATGTTTTGTAAAACTACCCAGCAATAAAAAAATAGTTTGTTTAAACCATCTTCTTTCCCTTTGAAATTAACAAGCTTACAGTGGGCAGTACACAAGCACAAGCAACCTGAGCAGAACAGAATCAAGTTTACTTAGCTTTATTTGTTAATTCACTTATTACTATTGAAGAATTTTGTGAACGTTTCTGTTGCAACCTATCAAAAAGGACTATTATCAGTCTCATAATGTAAATTAGATTTATTGACATCAACTAAACATTCAATAAAATTAATAGCTGTGTGCATAATTTAGGTGTAGTTGTAATTTAGTGTTAAGTGATATGTTGTATAAGCATTTCTCAAGGAGATGGTAAGGTCGTGCTCTGAAGGACAGCCTTTGTAACAACTTGCACATCTCATGAGACGGCTGTAACATTTTACATCATGCTAAGGGCCAGATCCTGGTTTGACCTTTTTTAATATTATGTATCATAATTTCTACTAATATAAACAAGACAGGTATGAGTTATTTTTCAAGGCTATTAGAGGAATGTGGAGACAGTCCCAAAGTAAATGCTTTTGTATCTTGCACAAATTATGACAGGTCAACTTTAAGAAAAACATGCTCCTTGCTCTGTGTCCTAGTTTAATCCCATCCTGCAACTAATCACCACACAGCTGCTTGCTCACTCTTCTGATGTCAGGATAGGGGAGAATCAAAAGAGAAAAAATGAGAAAACTCATGGCTTGAGATAAAGATAGGTAAAGCAAAAGCTGTGCACGGAAGCAAAGTAAAACAAGGAATTCACTCACCACTTCCCAATGGGAGGCAGGTGTTCAGCCATCTCCAGGAAAACAGGACTCCACATATAAAAATTACTTGGGAAGAAAAATCCCATAACTCTGAATATGCCACCCCTTCCTTCTTCTTCCTCTAGATTTACATGTTGTTCATGATGCCATATTGTTTGGGATATCCATTGGGTCAGTTAGGATCAACTGTCCTGGCTGTGTCCCCTCCCAACTTCTGTGACACCTCCAGCTCACTCATTCATGGGGTGGTGTGAGATGAAGAAAAGGCTTTGACTTGTACAGTGTAAGATTGACAGTGTAACTACTGCTCAATAGTAACAAAAACATCCCTATGACATTAACACTGTTTCCAGCACAAATCCAAAACACAGATCCATACCAGCTAGTATGAAGGAAATTAACTACCCCAGCGAAAAATCAGCACACTCTGCAACAAAGTGGGGTAATGTGACAGCTC
Organism: Urocolius indicus; assembly: GCA_013401255.1. Classification (NCBI taxonomy): domain Eukaryota; kingdom Metazoa; phylum Chordata; class Aves; order Coliiformes; family Coliidae; genus Urocolius; species Urocolius indicus. Next base: position 4,775 of record WBNH01008453.1, on the reverse strand, counting down.
AGGCCAAGGAGCAGCTCCAATCATGTTGCTTTCATTTACACCATATGACTGTCAACCAAAAATTCAGATGTGAGTTATTAATTGAACTTGCATTGTGGTTCCATCCAAAGCCTGAACTTGAGACTCTGAAATTTGCTGTAATTGATCGGTAATGCCACAATTTCTAGTAAAACCAAATTTTAATCCTCTAAGGAGCAGTCACAAGGGGAAAAAAAGACAGGCAGTCGTTATGTGAGGCTAAGGCAAGTACTTCATCTTTTATTAATTTTGCTATGTATTTAACAATTGAGAAAAGGGCTCCCATTTCCATTCCTTCAGTGTGTTATACAAAGATTTTTGTCTTTGAAAAAGGAGAATGCTTTAAATCCTTCTCTTTCAGAAAAGAAAAACAAGCAACAATGCAAGGAATCTAAATATTGAACTATGAACTATCGAACAACTCAGACACAGTCTGAATGTTGAAGAGTTCAGAGAATGCTCTGAAGCACTATTTGCTAACTTTAGAGTCAGTGTTTAACTAAGAGATTAGGAATTGCATTTTTGAAAAGGTGATGATTGTGTGTGGCTGTTTCTGTGATAGATTGTATTTTTTTCCTGTGAAATTTTTCATTGTCCTTCCCTCTTCTTCAAAAGCGTAACATTTTTGAATTCTAAATGCTACTTCAGAAGATTTCTCATCTTTATGAAGTAGGAGGCGAGAGTGAGGAAAACTTATCTCTATATTTTAGTCCAATTTCACAGCAAATTCCAGGACAACCCTAGGCTGTTAATGACACAATATACATATAATAATGTACACAACAATTATATAACATAGGATACTACTTATCTGAAATGTAGCCAATTGTAATTGCAATATAACTGCAATGTAACTGATAGTACACAAAGCCTGAGTTTTTAGTATGCCTTCAAAGCCTGCCATGAAGGCAGTTCTCCTGAACCAGGGAAGTGTAAGCAAGTGAACCCCACAACACTCATGCTCTGATACGTGATTGTGAATAGGAAGAACTAACAAATAACAGCAAATGGGCCCAAACAATAAAAGCTTAAGTAAAATGTGTATTTATCTACACTTTCACTGTAACCATGAGGAATGTACTCTCAAACTATTAACAGACAATGTGCCTTTTAGCTCTGTAGTTGTAGATATCTCTGGTCATATCACAGATTCAAAACCAGGTACAGTTGCCTTCAGTGGCAATGCTGCTTACCATGGAAGAGCTTATTCCTATCCAACCTCAAGAGTAATTTTATGAATGTTTAATTCCTGTCTATTAGTAATGAAATAATTATTTTTAAAACCATATAGAATACTACAGAGGCTTCTCCAGGAGTGTCTGAGGTAAGGTGTCACAAATGAGTTACACTTTTACTATCTGTAGAGCTTTAGTTCTTCATTTAATCCTTCCTCCAGAAGGATGGATTAAATGCATTTTTTTGACTCAGTTAAAAAACTAATCCCATTCAAATTTGTCAGATCAAACTTCCAGAGCCCTTCTGAGTTTCCAAAGATACTGCAGGATGAAAGGAATCAATCTGAAGAGATCCATATTTGGGAAGTCACAGAAGAATCCAAATGTGGATTCTACCACGTTGTCATCTCTTTGTGATTGTTGCTACACACTTAGATTCCACACTGAGCATTTTTCAATGACCAGAAGAATTTTTAACATTAGCATGAGACCTATCCAGTATTTCTCTTTTGTGGTGGCTGACATTCTCATATTTGGGATGCACCTGACACTGCAGGGCAGTCAGTTGCAAGAAAGAAGTGATTTTCATAGAATCATAGAATGGTAGGAGTTGGAAGGGACCTTTAGAGATCATCTAGTCCAACCACCCTGCAGAAGTAGGTTCACCTACATCAGGTCACATAGGAATGTATCCAGGCAGGTCTTGAAGACCTCCAAGGAAGGAGACTACACAACTTCCCTGGGCAGCCTGTGCCAGTGCTCCCTCACCCTCACAGTGAAATAGTTTTTTCTTATGTTTAAATGGAACTTTTTGTGTTCCAGCTTCGTCCCATTACCCCATGTCCTGTTGCTAGATACAATAGAAAAAAGGGAAGTTCTAGCCTCCTGACATTCACCATTTAGATATTTGTAAATATTGATGAGATTTCCATTTAATAATCTTTCATTGAGCTTTATTTTATGTGTGGAATTTTATTAAGCATGAGCACTGAAAAAGTCACTGCTAAATGGTATTAACAAGAAGATAATCAGATAATACATAACACTTACTTTCCAAGTTTCAGAAGCAGATAACTGAAAGCAAAATGAGCTGAGATTCTCTTTGCTCTGTAAGCTATGATGAGGCCATTTCACAGAAAAGCTGGAAAATGTGAAAGAGATTCTGTATTGCATTACATCTTACTAGTAGAGTGTAATTATACTGTGTATAAATGTCTGCAAACATAATTTCATGCACACTAACAAGACTTGACAAAGATCATAATTTCCAGTTTCAGAGAAAAGGATAGCATTAGATCAAAAAAAAATGAAGATCAAGTAGTCATGAAACTGTGATAGAACAGAGCTTTTTCCCTATCACGTGGACTGCTGTGCCAAGTATAAGTTTTCCAATGCTGCTGGGACAGTCTTTTTAGCTGCCCTTCTCTGAAAGACGTTCCAGATGACAGCAGACAAACCTCAGGCCAAAGGAAGGACCAAAATCCATCTGCAAGGGGCCAATGGCTCTGCATTTCCATGGAGACTATAAGTAGTTAGAATATATTTTTCTTCTTCAGTGCTCTTTGAAGGCATGTATGCCAGCAACTACATGTCTCATAAAATTATCTCTTTCAAAAGCTTATATCATCTCAGTGTCACTTAATCAATTGGGAGCAGCATTAACCAGCACTTCTGAGCCTTGTAATGTTTCTGAGGTATTGTCACATTTTAGGCCCAGCTGGGCACGAGGACTACATAGCGTCTTGCTTGCTCTCCTCTGACCTAAGGTGAGATGGAGAAGAGAAAAGATACTGAGGGCTCCATGGAAATCTCCAATGACAGGGAAGGCTCTATTACCAACTATGGTTCTGTAAAACAATTACTTCACTTCTGAAAGAAAACAAAATTAATTTAATCCATCATCAACAAAAGCAGAACAAACAGAAAACACAACAGAGTAGCATATGAGGAAGATTGTGACTAGCCCTTTAAGATCTTCTCCCCCTCCTCCCCTCTTCCAGGACTCAGCTCTCTGCTGCCAATATCCTTACCTCTCACCTTCTCAGCAATGCAGGGAATGGCAGTTGCAGTTGTTGCAGATAAAAGATTATTTTGGTTAATATCCTAACATTAATTAGCTAAGCACTTGTTAAACATTTGCTAATAATTTAATTAATTAGCTAAACAATTGCAAATAGTTTAACCACCTAACAATTAAGTAAGTATTTGTTTAAACTGCAAAAACCACAGGAGTTGTGAAAAAGTGGTCTTTCTTCATTTTCTTCATCATGTTACCCAGGTGACCCTTCATGGTCTGATTCTTCTGTCATAGTGACATGACCTTTAGCAGTGATGTGTAGCAAGCTATGAAACAGATGGTTAATACAATAATCATTGTTACTTTAATTTTTCTATAACTCTTGATTTATACTTCATATAATCACAAGATACCTGGCACAGGTGTTTGTTAGAAAAAAAAATATTTGCTATTGCCAATGCAGGTGGATGGGGTGAGTGGATTGATATTTAACCAATTACTGTGATACTGAGAAATTCTATAATAGTTGGGAACTAATCAAGATAAAGGACAAATTAAAAGATTAACATTTAATGCATGCTTTTTGTTGGCAAACGTAGTTCTTAGTTTAAAATTAATAAAAATCTTGAACATTATAATTAACATCAGAACACAATTGGAGGAGCTGCTCTTTCCTCCTCAGAGGGGAATGACTTCACATATGCATCTGAGTCCTGCATCTGGGAAGAAACAACCCCATGCAACAGTACAGGCTGGGGAATGACCTGCTGGAGAACAGCTCTTCAGAGAGAGACCCGAGAGACTTGATTCATAATAAACCAAACAAGAGCCAGCAATGTGCCCTCATGGTCAAGAAGACCAATGGCATTCGGAGATGCATCAAGAAGAGTGTGGGCAGCAGGTTGAGGTTCTCCTTCTCCTCAACTCTGCCCTGGTGAAGCCTCACCTGGAGTCCTATGTCCAGTTCTGGGTTCCTGTCACGGTTTAGCAAGGAGCCGCTTTTGCTTGGTAACCAGAGGAGGGGGTTGCAGTACAGATCCTGTAAAGACTTTTCCCTGACTCTTGGATTCAGACCCTAACTCAGCCAATCTGGCACCTCTGCAATCACTATTTAAGGACAGGAATTTAAAGTGTTGGGGAGGAAGTGTAGGAGTGGTACAAGATGGAGGTGGCCATGTGGACTCCACAGACCCCACTTACAGAGAAAGGAAGGAGTAGAGCTGGACCTGAGCCCCTTTTGCAAACTGTGGTGAGAACACAGACTGTGCCCCTGCAACTCATGGAGGGCAAAGGCAGGTCTGAGAGCCACCAGTAGCTCCAGGTGAGTGCTCTCAGTCAAGAGACTGTGTGAGGAGGCAGCCATGGTGCAGGTCATGCTGGAGAGCCTGTGGGCTGCAGAGAAGACCCACATGAGAGGCAGAGAGGAGCTGCAGCCTTTGGGATGAACGCAAGCCAGAGCAGCCCATGCAGGGCTGCTGGGTGTGCGAGGGATCCTATGGAGGTACAGGGAGGACCAGTAAGGAGCCCAGCAGCCATGAGCAAAGACAAACAGCAGAAGTTATCAG
>WBNH01008450.1:21436-56669 GCA_013401255.1 Urocolius indicus | reverse complement strand
TGGGGTTAAACCATGACAACTGGTCACCACAAGATGACAGTATAGCTCAACGAAAACTTTTCTCTTAACATGGTAAAATCTCTCCAAACAGCTGACAGTAAATTAGGTTAATTTGGAAACGATATTATCTGTACAGTTCTTAAATCTCTATGACTGTAACAGCAAATATGAGTAAACAGCTTATGAAAAAGGCCTTTGCATCCTGCTAAGAAACTAATGATCGTAATTCAAAAGACTCTCTGTTTAAGATGAAAAGGAATAGAAGAAAATTAAACAGTCATTGCCAACTTGTGAAATTACTTCTTAAAATATCGTGGAAATGATTAAAAAGTATACAAACCATTTTTGTAATGAAGGTTATATGGTACGTATGAAATATATTTGATACTATTTCTTTCTGTAGCCAGTCATGAATGGGAAGGAATGAGCCCCTTTATCACTCTGTCCATGCGTTGATATTCTTCATAAAAACCAGCTCAAAATGTGACCTCAGACTTAGCACACAGAAATCGATGCTAGAGTTAAATAACAAAAAAAATGATTATTTGAACTCACACTAAAGAAAGTCTGAGTGATTTCCCCAACACTGAATTAAAAATTTTCATAGTCACTCATCCTTTCTATCTATGATGGTATGAACAGGTTTGTACTGTTGATCACAGAGCATCTCTTCTACACTGTTCTTTAGCAGTGCTCATATAGGTAAGGTACATGAGGAAAGAAATATTTTTTTATTACCATCCCTTAGCAGTAGACAGATCAGATAGTAGCCCTCAGACTACTGGCAAATGCTTCGAGGCCTGCAGTGATACCTGATAGATCTTGGTTGAAGCATGACTACCATCACAAATACAGCAGGAGCAAGAGCTCTCCACTCCTCAGCTACCTTTACCTTAGGATAGCAGGGGGGATGTTGAGCATTGGAGGGTGGGTCCTGTATCCTTCCCCACCAGAAACCCCACTACAACCTTTCTTTATTGTTCCATCTAGCTAGGGGAACATGGGCAGCATACCTCTGCACAGCAGATGTAGCTACAAACCTGAGACACACCTGTGACACAGTGCAATTGCATAATTCAGAATTTTAACATTTCCTGTTTTTTTTTTTCTTGAATGTTTATATTTAGATACATTACAGAAACATTATAGTGCATTACTGCACCAAGACAGTCTCAGAGAGGATTGCCTCAAATTTGCAGAAGTGGTTGAGTGGTGATTTGTGCTGAGCACCAGAAAAGGTGCGTAAGAGAAAGCCACAAGTTCCTATATAAGGTGACAGCCATTTTTGTTCTCATCACAGTTGTGTAACAACTAAATATTATTGTCTCATTAAAAAACTCTAATCTATATGGATCTTGTTTTGTTTGATACTGTTCTCTTAAACCTTTGTTGCATCATTCATGCACAAATGAATACACACACAAGCCTAGGACAAAATTTTCAGTAGATTTCCACAAAAAAGTTTTTGAGCCATCACAATCCAGAACTGTAGTCTGCATTGTATTCCAGGCAGAAAGGCCCAGCTTCCAACCACATTCCTCTTATATTACAGCAGAAAATATTATATTACAGCAGAAAATATTTAAGTTAGTAATTAGGAAAAATTCTGTCTTGTTACAGGCTGCAAAGTGTTGAACTTAATTTTCTTTCAGATGATGCAGGAGTTTTTGAGAGGAATGCTTGTCTGAAATGTCTTAAGTGTAGCTGGTCTTTTAGCAGGGAGGCATATAGGCTGGATAATCTTCTGACGTTCCTTCTAGCCATAGTTTCGTAATGCTGTGATTTTGTAAGAAGCCTGTAAGTATAAAGACATAACTGCATCTGTAATCTCCTTGGCTGTCATTTCTCAGACAGATGCATTTGACTAGTTTTATGACTGGAAAAACTCAGATCTTTGTAAATTATGCCTTCAAATGTCTGATTTTTCCCATTATGAGGGCTGGGCAAATAAACGCTATGACCTCTACCTTACAAACTTCCCTTGTTCTGTCTGGCCTGCATTTTAAACATCCATGCTTCCCCAGGTTAGATCTCTGACTTGCATTTTGCAGAATTATTCTGAAGCACCTTAAGCCAAAAATGTTTACTATTGAACAAAAGAAACGCAAATGTATGTCACCTGATCATGTATGTGTGTGTCTCTCTGTGCAGGCACATACACATGGTACACACTTAGCAGTACTAGTAATGTTTTCTTCCTTTTTTTTAAACTAAAAAAATATCAGAGGCTTGTCTGATTACTAGCTTGACACTGCCTATATCTAAGTCCAGACATTGTGGCTGCAATTTGCTAGCTTGGAAGCTGAGACTTACAATGTTAATTTTTTTATACTCCCAAATTTTCTGGCAGGAATGATGCATGATGCGTGGGCATACTTTTTGGAAAAGTAATGCAATTTTAACTCTTTGGGGAAAAAAAAACACCAAAACACGACCTTTCCTGCAAAACTGTTGAAGTAAAATCCTTTGCAAGAAGCTCAGGAAAGGGAACCATCTTAAATGTAAAATTAGATTAAAATAGTTTGCCATCCTACCCTCTGACGGCTCTCACTTTTTGTATGATGGCTCTCACTTGCCTTAGTATATCTCTGCCATCACATTCCCTCCTTGTGTTGCTCAACTGCCTTCCAAGTGCATATCTTTAGTAAAAGTGTGTGAATGATTTTACTTCTCATCAGCCATTCCTTAGAACAAGACTTGGTGCTGTTCTCCTGACAGAATACTTCTGAATAGCTGGAGAAATGCACATGCATTCCTTACAGTGCCTTCTGTCTCCACAGGTAAGCAGGTAATTCACTTTTACAGGACTCATCAAGGTTTGGCACCTGTTACTGTTAAAAGCACTGGTACAGCATATACATGGTACAGTATTTTTAAAGTATGCTGAAATTAGAAGTATCCAAGTGTATGAATAAATGCAAAGCTGTGCATCAAATGTGCATTACGTAAATAAAAGTTGTCTGATTTTCTTTCTGAAAGGTCTTTCCAAAAGAACTTAATTTTTTTTTGCTCTGGTACTACTGCAAGTTAATGCTTTCCCTGATCTCTCCATATCTTTTATAGAAATAAAAATATAAAGTAGAAAAACCCGTCAGTTGCATAGCACCCTTTACCTTTTATAGAATTGTGCCATTTGCATTTAATATTCAGTTGTGAGATACAGACTGTAAGAAAAAAGGCTTTACAGTGGAACAAAGTGGAAAAATGCAAGTTCTTTATTTACTGAAGGTAAAGCTTGCTTTCCCCAGGTAAAATATTTGCCTTCCTTCATCAAAATGACCATTACATTTTATTATTTCCAACATCTGAGAACTTACCCTAAGTATAAATGCTCTAGCAAAGGTCAGCTCAGCTCTGTAGGTACAAATGTTATCTCTTATTTGTTCTGGAATGTGCTTTCGTGGTTACCAGGCATTTTCAGCTTTGCATTTACTGGAACTGAGGCACATTGATTCCATCAGAGAATTCCCGTAACACACATGCACAATTCTCATACACCACTGCACTTTAAAATAGAGGACAAAACAGTGTCTGGCCTTATTATTGCACACAAAAAGGACATAGAAATGAAGATGAACTTTCTCAACTTAGCTGATCACAAGGTGGAGGTCACAATCCCATGGCCACAAGACCTAGATTAGATTAGCACCTGTAGCACAGTCAGTCTTCTGGAGGCAAAGGCTGTGCACTAGCTGTCAAACTTCATGGAGATGCTGTTAATGATCTGCTGGCCTGTTAATGGTCTGCTGGCACCAGATATGCAGAAAGGTTTTCCAAACTGCCAAGTTAAGTAGTTCCCATTATTGTCATAGGAGCTACATCTTAGCATTTTTCTTTTTCTGGAAGGCTGCCTTTGGTAATCTCAGCTTCACCCATACACATGCAGATGGTGGAGAATGTGACAGTACTTGCAGTTTTAGATTTGTTTATCGTGTTAGTTACTACTTGTTAACTAATTGCTGTAAATTAGAAATACTTTTTGGTTGCTCTTGAACACATATTAGGGAGAGATATAGCCTCAGAAGTGTCTGCTTGAGAAGAGAAAAGTGTCTAAGGGAATGCTTCATTGTAAAAAGCTCACAAAACTATGACAAATCCATGACAAATCCAAGCCTACTTAATTTATCTTGCTGTATTTTAACAGCAGAATAAAATGTGGTAACTCTCAAAGCAACAGTATTGATAACTGACTTCTACTGAGGCTCTCAGTCGTTTTACAAGTTTGTTACTGACTTCAGTCAAAACCAACCGCCAACTTTTCTCAAGGTACCTCCCTCTTGGCAGATGGACATTTTTCTTGGGTGGCAGTATTTCTCTGCCCTGGCTTTATTACTGCCTCAGAAGACACTGTATATAATCACCAATAAATGGCCAGAAGTGCACATCTCTCTTGCCATGTAGTCCAGATGAAGGAGGAAACAGGAGGCTTCCTCATCTGATATCACAAGCCTTATATTTTACATTCTCTCCTTGGGATGATCAGTATTTATTAGGTTGGCATTTTTTTTTTATTTTTATCATTTATGAATATCTCAAAGCCATTTGCTAGCTCTAAAAAACCTGGACATTACCATTTTCTGAATACATTTTCCTAGCTATTAATTGTTCTACAGAACCTCTGCCAATATAAAATCTGCCGTATTTTTAACCACTGTCACTATGGTCTTTCAATCAAATAAGCACATAATGGGATGTATTTATAGTCTCCATCTCCATAAAAGCAGATTCTTTCAAGGATTTTAAATGATATCGTCTCTACTGCCAGATAAAAAAAAAATCCAATTTAAATATCATCAAATCAACTTTCCTCATACTAATCAAAATTGGTACATAATGGTAATGGCATGGACTGATAGGCAGAAATTGACTAAAAGTTTTACATCTGGAAATAACAAAGTACATCATTAATAGAGACACAAGTGGAGATATGTATTCACTTACACAGAGAGTGTGAGTGAGATTACACATATCTACATATCTATATCTATATCTACATGGAGTACTTTTACACTGTGCTTCAGTGCTGCTCCTGTGAACTGAGCTGCAAATACAGACAGAAGCCAGAATAACTCACAAAAGGACCTTGCACCTGTTTTAAGGGCTTATAAGCATGTTGTAGAAGTAACAAATGTAGAACACATCTAAATTTCTCTGGAGCTCATGTGAATCCCTGCAACAATATCAGCCCTTCCTTATTACTGGTATGTGTTTTCATTTATTGCAATCTGATAATTGCTGTACGTGTAGCCAGCCCAGAATCAGGGACCACAAAAGTTAACACCATGTTGTTTCTGTTTCTACACAATGCTGTACATCTCTGTTGTCTCCATGTAAGTTTTCAAGAGCTTACTTTCTTTGTTGAACTTTGATTCCAGATGAAAGATATCTATGAGGACTCATTCCTGAAAATTTCACGGAAGCAGATGTTAATTACTGACCTCTTTGCCTAAGCTGGCAAAATTTTAATTAATTCCAGATGATCCTAAAAATATTAGAGTTCAAAATGACATCCTAATAATATCTCTTTCTTTGAAGTTCTGCCTTTATTTTTTCCCTAACTCTCCATTATGGGAGAGGAATCCTTCTTATTGGAAAGCAATTTTTAGGTTTTCATTTCAAGATACTTGGAAATTTTCAGAGGGAGACTGGTGGACTTTGATAAAAAATTCTTGTTCAAAGATTGCTGCTTGAAGCATCTTAGATTTCCAACTGCATACAATAGTAATAATTGTAAAATATATAACACACATACACCACTGACTCAAAAAGAAGCAGAAATATAAAAGCATGGGAAAGAATTCTAATGGCTAATAGTTGAAAGAGATTGTATTTTCTAGAGAATCAAGATGTCAAGAGAAAAGAGATCTTCTGGATCATCAGCTCAAGATACTGATAGGCAGTCATATAAAGCTGCTTATGAATTTATTAAAATATATGAATTTAAAGCTAAACACCGTAGAAGAATACAAGAAAAAAAAAATGTAAGCCATTGGATACTTGTGAAAAAATTGACTCTGAGGATCAATTGCTTCAAGCAGGCTTTGCAATCTTTCAAGGAATTTAACCTCTAATACACCTCTTCATACACTATGAGTGGTTAACACAAATTCACTAACACTTTCACTTTATCCTGCCTTATGTGACTCTTTCTGTGTTGGCTTATTTCGAGTGCTAAAATCACGAGACCATCTCTCGTGAAAGTTCATGAAAGAAGAAATTCGTGAATTTCACCTGTTTTACATATCTGTGAGCCTGTCTGTTGCTGGGCATGTGTGAGAGAGCATATAGATCTGTTGCAGATACAGTACCTCTGTTTCTGTACAGGGCTGGCAAGTGAGCTCTCAGAAGACCATGTACAGAAGTCCCCATGACCTCTGTAAGCATGGTTTTTAGATTGAGAATGAGGCAGGCTGGACCTACACCTGCCCTCAACTCTCAGCAATGAAGGCCATGGTTCATACTTTGGTTTCAGTTGTCTCCCAAGACAGATGGTCTGAACCTTACCAGTTCTCAGCCTGCAAGTGTGGTTTGTCAGGGAGGCAAGTAACAATAACGATAGAAATGAAAAAGAAACTTCAATGAAGACCTAAATTGGGCCTGTCTGAGCAATAGGTCAGTAGACAGGATGGTGAATTTGGATGCCACCATCCTGTCCAGTAGAGTCCTGTGAAGTGGAAGGCAGTGGGATGACCTATATCTGGTAGCCTAGGATGATCAGCAACTCGAAGAGTTTTTGCAAAGTGATGGTTCACTAACACTTAAGCAGGTGCAATGGCTGGCTGCATCTGCAAGCAGAAGGCTCCCCAAGTGCTTTCCCTTCTTTCACACTTTCCACCTCTTTTCTTCCCCTTCTTTCCTCCATGGCTACATGTTTTTACCCTTGCCTTGGACCTGGTGCCCACCAAACCTTCTTGATGGACGATCTAACTCATTAAAACTGCACAAAACCATACAGTCATTGTAATAAATTAATCTGGCTCACAGAGAGGACTGAAATGTGCAAAAGCCAGCACCAGATGCGCAGAATGAATGAGTGGTGGAGTGGGAAGAGAAAGCAGAAGAAGTTGTGGAAAAAAACATAATAGTAAATCACCATTTTGGGCAATTTCAAGCTGTAATGTTTGTTGATCACTTCATGTGTCCTAGGGTCAGAACCTAACTCTAAAGAAAAGTAATTATTTGTTTGCCAAGAGATGATCTTTGCGTACAGACAGTCTGAAGTGTCTATGCTCTACAGAAGTCTGATTTATTACCTGTATCCTATTGAAGCTTTCTGAATTTTAAATTATAATAACATCATCTCTTTTCTCCCAGCTCAGTTCATCCAAAACAGAACTCATAGCCCTAGTTTGTTTAACGTAGTTTCTGCAGCATATGGATTCCAATATCCAAGGCAATATTCTCTTGCAAGGTCCCCTGAGACAGAATCATTTGGGTTACAATTAGCACAGCAATAATGCTATTTGACAAATTTCATAGACACCTATCCCAAGGCATTGTCATGAATCCTTGAAATGTGACAAATACATTAAGCACAAAACAGGCAATTAAAACACTTAAAAAAAAAGTGAGATGGCATTAGCAAACAGAAACAAATCAGAAACCTCTCCAAGTCGGTTTGACAATTTAAAACCATAATGACAAGATGTGCTTTCTCCACTCAGTTGCCACTGAATGTTTGGCATTTGCAGCAGTCATGGGGCACAGACTGTCTTTAGGGCCCTAATACATAATGAACTTCGACAATGAAGACACAAGACTATTTAAAGCTTGGTAAACTATTGAGTAACCTTAACATCAATCCTATGAAATGTTGGATGCCTACAGGGAAACATCACTGATATAATTATATCCTGGCTGACCTTAGTGTGAAGTAGAATACAGACAATACCATTTTATGCCGTCTACAGACCAGGCAGGACATCATTAGCCCAGCAAGCGAAGCATCGCATTAGTCATTCTTGTGCTAGAGTTGTCATTTGGTGCAAGACAAGAAATGACTTGACTTATGGCTAACCCTTTGTGCCTCTGAAACTACTCCTCTTTCGCCTGGCTAAAGCATCATTTCTGAGTCTAAAGACAGTCTACTTTTGAATAGACATTGGAAATGTTTAGCACAAATTTAAAGTTGTTGTATAAAACACATTTTTAGTGTAAAGTGGTTAGTAGAATGTTGCCATTTTCACTAACAGTAAGGGAAAATCAGCCCCATCTTCTCTGTAAGTTACATTCTGTTCCTCACCACTGTGGTATTGGGATGTAATTGGAGAGTTCCCTCAATCAGGCCTTTTGTTATTATTAATGTTATTGTAGAAGTTCATATCAGTCAGACTGGGACTGAGGTAGGTGCTGCATAGACCCTTGTCACAAAATTGAAGTCTAGGTAGATTATCATGCAACTGCACGTATCCTTAAGTCTCACTAAGGAATTGAACATCCACCCACTGCAAACCAGTAAAGTTTCGCAGGGCCTGTGGTCTTGCAGTCCTGGAAGCAACAAAAGTTCAGCTCTAACCTCCCCCTGTTTGGCAGCTTGTCACTTCATTCTCTTTCCTGTTTTTACTGTCAAACACAGGATCAATAAAAAAGTAGGACCCTGTTTCCAGATAAAAGAAGATAAAGTCTTTAGGCTGAGATACCTGAAAATGCGTGCTAAAGGAGCTACAATACAGCACCTGCCAAAGCAACAATTTTGTCATGCTGAGATGCTTCTTTCAAGAAGATATTCCATCAACATAAACTCATTTGAAAATTATACCCATTACTATTAATGATGTTACTGCTCATGAATTAAGAGCAGACCCCTCCCTACTTTCTTTGCTAGCTGTGTTTGCCCTCTTTTACGTTTATTCGTGTGTTCTGTTTGTGAGCAAATTACAGCCTATCTTTATCTTGATGGTTGTTATAGTTAATGATGTACTTGAAGAAATTGACATTGCTATCGAATCCATTAGAAAAGATAACTGCAAGACATATATCTAGAGAGATAAAATACTCTTCAGAGTTCACATATTCTGGGCCAGCTATTAAAGGTCTTAACTCATTTTTAATAATTTTCTACATAGGCAAATGACCATTAACAATGGTGCACAAATTGGTCATAAAACTTAACAGGAGCATGATGATTTTGATCAAAGGCAATAAAATATGTATAGAATTAATGAAAGTGCATGAATTACATTATCAAAGAGATTCTTAGTTACTAAACCTGAAAAGTCCTGAAGACAGGCTCTGGATTAGTTAAATTGGCTCTAGGGTTGCTGACTTCTGGGGACTGGACATAGGCATCCCTCTGTTAAGGAAAGCAGACCATGCCAACGAAGTGCAGGGTTTAAAAGTCAACATGTTGTGATGCTAGGTGATGTTAAAAAGTCAAAAGAATGAGGACAATTTTGTTAGGAACACTGCGAGAAAAACAATAAACCTTGAAACAATTCACTGTTGTGTATGCATGTCAAAAGCAGAAACATGGGTAGGATTGATGAGAAGTAGGGTCAAGAGACTGAGAAGAACCAGCTATGCCTGCCAAACCACGAAGAAACTCATTGGCAGGTAATTCTGACTGGGGGAGATGTGACTACCAACCCATGAAGAACCACCAGAAGCCACTAAAGACCCTGTTAGAGCATGTGTAGTAGACATTTAGAGTGACACAGCAATGTTATATGCAAATTTCTAAACAATCATTGTAAATGGGACTGTATAACCTTGTAACTCTATGTATAAATACAGCTCAGAAACTTGTGTCGGGTGTGCTGGATTTGTGGCATTACCACTGAGCACCCAGGCTTGCGTGAGCCTGAAGTTAACCAGCAATGTCTCTCCTGAGCTTGTGATTGTTGATGAGTTTCACGCTGGGTAGCGCATCCACTTTTTGGACAACATTGACAGGAAGCATATAGTTTTCTGAGGACTGTGTTAAACTGTTCAAAAAAGATGTATCTGAGATGCAGTGTATGAAGAATTTTCAGATGGCCCTGCTGCTTTTCTGTGTGGGCTTCATCCAAGCTCCGCTAGGATAAATTCATGTAGTTTTTCCCAGCAGTGGTAGTTTCTTGCTGTTACTGGAATGGATTGGCTCTGGAGAGTGAAAAATAAAGTCAAACAAAAAAACAAGAGGGCATGTCATAGAGACAAAAAAAGAACATTAAGTGCTCTTACAAAAGCCAGCTGTTGATGTATCATAGAATCTAGAGGCTGTGTATGATCCCAAGAAGTCTTTCACAGATAAGACCATGCCAGAATTGGCTGAAACTTGCATTCAGATTTATGAGCTGATTTTCAGTGTGAGAACTATTACACAAAAATCAGCATGACTGCAGAAGAGGAGATTTGAAGATTTATGATCAAAATTAAACCTTAACAACATCAGCTTAATTCTGGAGCAGCTCTTCCTCCTAAAGCTGGGGACTCAGCTGTGGTGTAGTGCATGTGACACTAGAACTGCCTTAGGATCTCTGAAAAGTCTTGTTCAGAGGAAAAAAACTGTGAGGGAGAAGATAAGGAAAAGATGGTTGTTCTTCCCGTAAGTGGTCTTTAAAACTTCGTGCCAGCCTTAGTCAGTACATTCAAGCCTTGATTTATATGGCTTAAAAACACTGAGAAGCTCCGAAAGCAGGCTGATCCCCTGGAGAGAACTGGATAGGTTAAGATTAAAACTCCTTGGAAATTTCAGCCTTTTTAGGGTAAGAAAAACAGAATAGCAGTGCAGAGTGAGAAAACACATAGAGTAGCAGGCAGACTGACTGACTCCTTTGGCTGCTGAATTGAGTGGAAGTGCATTTTCCCTGGTAATTGCTGGACATCTGAGTATTTCATCTAACATGAAGGTAAGACAATTGCTTACTTAATTTGTACTGATGAAGTGAATATGGCAACTGCAATGAAATATTAATTTATATGGAGAAATACTTAGCTGAAAATGTAATTGAGAAGTATTGCAAGAAAAAAGATGACTAAAAAACATCTTGCATAACAAAGTTGCTGAAAATCATGTGTCTCCTTTATTTCTTAAGCTGACTAGTGTAAATATGCAGGAAGTTAGAACAGCTGGATGAGCTAAGAAAACAAGCAGTAAAGCAAACTAAGTTTCATTTTGCTTCTCTTTTATCAGGTGCTGGAGATTTTTCTGCTTCTGGAAGTTTCAGGCTTCTTTTCAGTTTTTTCCAGGTGAATATTTCTTTAGTAAATTATGTGCTGAAGTGTTAAGCATGTGTAACTTCACAGCCAGCTTCTGGTGCATGACATGTGGCAGGTCTTAAAGGGGTCTTGCAATAGGAGACACTGCTTGGTGCACTGCCACTGCCACTGCCATCACAGGAAAAGTAAATCCAAGTGGTTTTAGAGGGAACCTGGTCATATCTGTAATTGTTGTTGAAGACTGCTTTGTTTTGCACTATTTCCTTTCTCTTTTTTTTTTTTTTTTTTTTTTTTAATGTAAAAAATACTACTGGATCAGCCCTTCCCCTCCAGTCCATTGCCGCTGGAATGCTTTTGGCCCCTGGTCTGAGTGTGATGGCTGTACTAAAAAACAGGTATAGACAGACACATCTTTCCTGTAATCGTGACTTCACAAGCATATACTTTCCCCCTCCCAGTAATTCAAGAGCTTCTCTACATTTTAAAAGTGAAATCAGATGTCAAGCAACAGCCACAGCAGAAAAAGAAGGTTGAAGAACAAAGAACTCAGAAGATAAATCTTCCAGTCTGTCCCAAATATGTTCCTTTTGAAGCTGATATTTGTGTTGGAAAGTAATTTGTGCACATATTTGATGATAGATCAAATAAGTTCCACTGCACTGTTCAATAAACTGAGACATTCATCCTCTGACACTGGCTTGTACCAGTACGACTGATTTTTCACTATTGTAGTCATGTCTCAAGGAGAGAAATTTTGGTTGCAAAGTATTATTCTCTATGAAAACATGTTGATGGTTTTTACAGTACAACTCCATTGATGTGTGAGACACTTGCTTTTGATTTTCCTTCTTATTTGCTTTGACGTTGCATCAATTAGGGTAAGAGGTTGAAGTTAAAAATGTGCCATGAGACAGCACTGATGTTTTTCAGAGCCAAAAGTAGCCCATTTGATGTTAGATTTTATCATCTTCCTTAATGTTCCTTAATAACATTTTTTACTTTGAAGAACTTTGGCAAATTCATATCAGACATGATTGGTGCTATTGAAAATGTGAAACAAACCTGAAATTTGCCAGCAGCTTTCTTTTGGTTTCAATTGCATCCTAGATTTTTGAACAAACCAGCCAAACTTAGACATAAGTCTAAAGACCTTATGGATAGAATAGTTATTTTTCTATTAACTTGAGAGTTTGTTACCATATTACGGTAATACCAAGTATGATTGTTGTCTACCTCATTTCCTTACAGCACTGGAGTGGTAGCATTGTCCTTACACTGGAAAACTCTTCCTGCTTTGTACTTGGATTTTCTAAGATCTCCCTTCATTTGCATTCAGATTCGCAGACGGACAGTAGCAGTTTATGGCCAGTATGGGGGAAACCCCTGCTTTGGGGATGCCTTTGAAACAAAACCATGCATCCCCACAAGAGGATGTCCAACAGAGGATGGCTGTGGTGATCGGTTCAGGTGTTTCTCAGGTACCATCCAGTATATTTTTTGCCATTTGTCAGTCATAAAGTTAAGAAGACAACTTTGTTATCTTTGAACTTTAGTAAATGGGCAATAGCTTTACGGAACCTTTGGCCTTCAGGTATATTTGATTTAGGAAGGTGGTTTTTTTTATCCGGTGTCAACAATACATGTTTTTAGTTTCATCTGGAGTGCTGCAGAGCTTTGCAGATAATATGCTGTAGCCCTGGTAGTATCTCAAAGTCGTTCTGCCTTACTGATTTGCCCCAGAGTACAGTTTTTTTTTTCATTACAAGAAGATAGTTAAGGAATACAGCCTTAGATGTGATTGTTTGAAGCTCTTGTAGGCTGTATCCAAATATCTTGGGAATCACCTGAGTCATTGAAGCTAATGCTCCCTAAAACAGTGCCAGTATCCAAGCAGCTTCCCTTACTTTCAAAAAAAAAACCAAAAACCAGGCAGATGTTGTTCACAGAGAAACCTGATAAATATGTTTTGGTGCTACCAGACAGATAGTGGCAGTTAATCACAAGTGACTAGGTCAAAGGATCAAAGTTCAGGAAATCAATCTAGAAGCCAACTATTTTATTAGCATGTCATAAGCCTTGAATAGCTGTGGTTCCTCCAAGTGTACTTTTGCTTTGGGAGTTTTGCTTTGATTTTAGGTTATTTATTTTTAAATGAAGAAACTGTTCCCATTTCCCCATGCCTTTTTGTTCTGATTTAGGTCAGTGCATTAGCAGATCTCTTGTGTGCAATGGAGATCAGGATTGTGAAGATGATGGTGCAGATGAAGATCAATGTGAAGAGAAAAGGACTGTATGTGATATTGATAAAACACCTCCAAATTCAGAACTTACAGGAACAGGGTAATGTTCTGTGCCGGGCTCAGCAGCATTGGTGCCAAATGCATTTACATTTTTGTTGTATTTACAAGCTCTGCCTGTACAGATGGGCTTTCTGGGCCTATGGTAAAATATTCCATATGTATGGCAGTCTCTGTTGTGCCTGTGGCTCAGTTCAGCCAGAATACACAGGCCCTTTGATCTGAAGCATACCATAAAGCTTTTTAACTTTTATTCCTACTATAGAAAAAAATAAAAATCTTTTAAGGTGTGAAATGAAATCTCAACCAATAATGCATGAACATCAATGTGGAAATAATGAGCCAGCAATGCCAATTGTTTTTGTTCATTGCTGTTGCACTATAGATATGAATGTCTTCACATTAAGAGATATAGATATGGAATAATTTTTTTTTTACAAATGAGCAACATTTTTTTTTGCATGTTGTAACATGCTATGCACATGACAGTTCTGTGGGTATAAAATTCTGTCAGTTGATATCCCTTCTTGGGGAAATCAGCACATCATCTTCATCTGCAGATACGGCATTTGGTTATAGTCACTCTGTAAGTTTTGCCTCCTGTAAAGTAACTTGCTACCTCTCTGTCTTAATGATCTTTCATGTTTTTCTTCTCATAGCTTTGATGCCATTACCAGTGAAACTAGGGGAAGAGTCATTCATACAAAAAGCTTTGGAGGACAGTGCAGGAAGGTCTTTAGTGGTGATGGGAGAGAATACTACAGGCTGAGTGAAAGCGTTCTTGCTTATACTTTCCAGGTGTGTCTCCATTAAGCACAGTTTCATACTTAGTCATCATTAAAACAGGGAGAATGATGCAAACCTTGTAGATCTCTTGGCACGTAGGCTTCCCTAGACACAGATGAATGATGCTTTTCCTCTCTGCAATGCTTATTCTGAAACACAAACTGATATGTATCTTGCTAAAGTGAAAGGAAAAAAGACCTTGCAATTCCACAGATGTGATTTGTAATTCTCCCTCCGTTAGACTGAAGGTGAAACCATCTCTTTAGCACAAATAGTATCTGAATCACCCTTAAAAATGATACGTGCATAAGGTTTCAGGGTGCTTTGTGGAGACTTTCCAGTGATATGCTTCATTTGAAGCCATTGTCTCAGGGATTTGGTTTGTCTCACGTTTATCAGAAGCATGCCAAACAATTCTTAATGTACTTTGCTTCATAATATAAGTACTTAATATGCAAATGTACTAAATATATATATATGTAATGCTTTTCCGATAGTGTTCAGTACTGTTTATGAAATCTGAGATGGAAAATCTCAACAGATTTTTGCTCTAATCTCTAAGTTATCATTTTTAATAACCTTTGTGAAGCTCTATACATAGAATTCTATGTTTTGTCTTCTAGGTTAAAATTCAGAATGATTTCAGGTATGAGTTTTTCAATAGCAGCTGGTCTTATATGAAATACACTGAGAGGTATGAAAAGTCAAACAGCGGCCACAGTAATTCACAGAGTAAAATTCAGCAACACCGTCAAAAGGTATGTGCAAGTTGTCATTGCAACTTAGTCTTTTGGATAAATGTAATTTTTTTTCATGTACTTTCATCGAGGGATGCAAATATTTATCTTATCCTGGTAATTTTGGCACAAAGTGCAAAATGGAAAAAAATCCCATGAAAATATATAAAGAGGTCATTGGTTTGACTATCAATTAAGAGGAATTGGCTGCTGTTTTTACTTTCTCCTTTTAACTCTTCATTTGTAATTTATTTATTTACTAGCTGTTTTCCTCCCTCTTTGAAGAAGAAAAACATTGGCTTCTTCTCATGATGGATTAATCTTTTCTTCCTTCAATGATTTACTGCTTTTTTAAAAATTATTATTACCTTTGTCAGAATCTTGGAGTGAAAAGGTTTAAATAATTCTGTGATTAAAGTTAATTTATATTACTATACATTTTCCACTGGTAGAACTCCATTAAAAGAGAGAGCTGGTGTCTTAAACAGCCAAGTGGACACAGTGCTTATGCCTTTGATCTATTTAAAAAGAAGCATTAGATAAATAATTTGAGAGTAACTCTCAATTATGAACTAAAAATTCTGTTTTATAGCAACTGAAAACAAGTAATAAATACATATATTTTATGGTCACCAAGCTGTCAGAGGACAAACTCATTTTACCACACTAGCAATGACATATTTTCAGACTTAGCGTAACAATTTCAAAAGCAACTTTGCAAGGCTAAGATATAAAATATTATAGAGACATATAGAATTTTATAATTGTGGTGGTTTAGCCTGGTGTCCACCAAATCATAAAAACACTCCCCCTCCCAAACTGGGCAGAGAGAGACAGAAATATGACAAATGGCTTGTGAGTTAAGGACGGAGAGATCACTCATCAATTAGTGTCACGGGCAAAACAGACTCAACTTGGGGAGAAAATAGTTTGATTTATTAAAGAAACAATAAGAGCGGGGATATGAGNCACCTCCCCCCACCCCTCCACTTCCCGGGACTCCCTTTCCTTCCCCACCAGCGGCGCAGGGGATGGGGAATGAGGGTTGCAGTCAGTTCATTACAGATGGACTTTGCTGCTGCTGCTTCTCAGGGAGAGGCCTCCTCACACTTCCCACTGCTACACTGTGGGGTTCCTCCCCACGGGAGACAGTCCCTCATGAACTTCTCCAGCGTGGGTCCTTCCCATGGGCCGCAGCTCCTCATGAACTGCTCCGGCATGGGATCTCCCACAGGGCAGCTCCTCACACCCTGCCCCAACGTGGGTCATCCATGGGGAGAACAGTCCTTCAGATACCAATTGCTCCAGCCTGAGTCCCTCAAAGGATCACAGGTCCTGACAGCAAATCTGCTCTGGCGTGGGCACCTCTCTTCCTACAAACTCCCAGGTCCTGCTAGTAACTTGCTCCAAGATGAACTTCTTACGGAGTCATGGTCTCTCAGGCATCTACCTGCTCCGATGTGGGGTCCTCCATGGGCTGTGAGTGGGTCTCTGCTTCCTGGTGGCCTCCATGGACTTCTGGGAAACAACCAGCTTCACCATGGTCCTCACCACAGGTCACAGGAGAGCCTTCTTTCAAGGCCTAAGCACCCTCCTCCCCTTCCTTCTCCACTGGCCTTGGTGTCTGTGGAGATGTTTTCACATTCTCCCTCCCTCTTGCTGCTGCTGCTGTTTAGCAACTGTACAGCAACTTCTTCTCATTCTCAAGTATGTTATTCATCTCCATCACTAATTGGCCAGGCCTGGATTAGGTGCAGGGTCCAGCTTAGAACTGACTGACCCTAATTCTATGAGCTACAGGGGAAGATTCTGGCAGCTCTTTGTTTAAAGAAGCCACCCCTGTAGCCCCCCACTACAGAAAACTTGGCCCAGGCAAAACCGCTGCAATAATTCGGTGGCATTCTGAAAATGATGTAGAGCCCTTTATAAAGAGAGGCTCCTCCAGGCAAAATAAGATGTGAAGAGAACCTCTCTAGCACCTTGATTTGCTTTTAGGCAGGGCTTATTAACCTCCTGCTGCCAGGGTGCTGGTGTTAGAAACTGCTGTTAGTTTTATAGAGTGATCTTTTTCTTTTCTTATTTGTCCTTATGCTGAAAGTTGTTGCAGAAATAATAAATAAAGGTCTAAAAGATATTTCCTAATCTGGGAGTATTCTTTTTTTTTTTGCATTCATCAACTTGCTTAGACACATTTAATAGCTCTGTGAAGGTGCTGATTAGTAGCCAAAATAACATGCATATCATCTGGCTAGTAGAAACTGCCCTGATAGTAATGTGGAGTATGACTGACATTTCTTCCTTCCCCCAGAGTAAGCAGCTGATGGTTGTTGAAAACAGTGTGGAAGTTGCACAGTTTATTAACAACAGCCCAGACTTCCTCACTCTTGCGGAGCCCTTCTGGAAGGAACTGGCAAACCTTCCAGTCATCTACGAGTACAGTGCCTACCGAAGACTTATTGATCGTTTTGGGACTCATTTCCTACACTCTGGATCTCTAGGAGGACACTACAAAGTTATTTTTTATATGGATACTGACAAAATGAAAGCAGAAGGTAGAGTACATGTTGCAAGAAACAAGATGAATATGCAAGAATAAATTTTTTTTTGTATGTTCGCCTAGCTACAGTCTAAAATCAAGTAAGAGACTTCTGCTAGGCACCATATGCTCTTCATGGGCAAAAGAAAGATTAGAAAAAGTACTCAAACCACAACATTTATTTCTGTGACCTGCAGTATTTTGGGTAGTAAAGATTTCATAGTCAGTTGAATTTTAATGCCAATTTTAGTCTCTAGCAATGCTAAAGCTTGAAGAAGAGTAAATTACAAACAGAGCAAACACCAGAGAGGCATTTACGGTGGTACTCAGTGTAGGGCAGTGCTGTAGAATTAGAGACTGCTGGGAAAATGGAAGAAACAAATAATAAACTTTTCCCAGATACACCTCCCATCTGTCAGCCTCCATCCACAGGCTTTAGCAATGGCTGGACCTTCACACAGGTTGTGCTGGTTAGTTGCCTTCTAATTTAGTTAATGCTTCAAGACTTTTCAAGTCAATGGGAAACTCAAAAATGAATCCAGTGCACTTGCTGTGTACAGTATTGTTAATGGATCAATTATCTGTAGGTATGAGCATAACAGACATGTATGAGTGCACCACATCTGGCTGGAATGCATTCATTGTGAAAAAGAAGAAGGTAAAGTGCTCCAAACTGGATGAACTGCTACAGACTTCTTCAGGTAAGTGTTCAACAGTGACTCGTGCTGTTGCCCTATCTCATCCTAAAGAGCTGTCAAAATTATGGCTTTGTTGAACTTTTTCTTAATGTACTGAACCTAGACACCAAGCACCTGGCTTAAAAGGGTCTCCAATGATCATCAATCATTACTGATGCTTTCCCACTGTGGGAAAGTAGTAGTTTTCTGAGTACCCTAAGTCAGGGCTGCCAAGACATCTGTGTAAACCAGATACTTCTTATGCAATGTGCCCTTGTGGCTAAGAAGACCAATGGCATCCAGGGATGCATCAAGAAGAGTGTAGCCAGCAGGTCAAGGGNAATAGGACAAGAGGTAATGGGATGAAGCTGGAACACAAAAAGTTCTATTTAAATAAAAAACTATTGTAGGGTGAGAGTGAGGGAGCCCTGGCACAGGCTGCCCAGGGAGGGTGTGGAGTCTCCTTCCTTGGAGGTCTTCAAGACCTGCCTGGACATGTTCCTGTGTGACCTGATCTAGGTGGACCTGCTTCTGTAGGGGAGTTGGACTAGATGATCTCTAAAGGTCCCTTCCAACCCTACCATTCTATGATTCTATGAATCTACGATTACTGATGAAGTAGCTCTTTATCCAGGCAGAGGTGATGGACCTGCACTTATGAGCCCTTTCGCTACTTACTAACATAGTTTTTGTATGCAGTGTTTCTGTTTCCATTTGTAAATATAGCAATGCCTGTATTTTCTGTGTTTTCCATCCCAAATCTACAGGAAGCAGTGGTAATAAGATTAAAGGGGATCCCTACATAGAAGGAGGAAGCCCAGGTGCTGTTGCTGGCCTTGGTTATCTAGAGCTGAACAACGCTGCTGGTAACAGTCAGAGATACTCCTCTTGGGCCAGATCAGTGACAGATTATCCCAGAGTTATTAAACAAAAGGTAAGGTTTTTTCCTGAAGCAGAGACGAGTAGATAGGATCACTTCAAAGGGAGAAATGATAAAGCTGGTGATAATTCAGGCTGTAGTCTGCATTGACTTTGTTTTCAGATCACTTGAGAAACAAGAAAAGGTCACAGGAAGAAAATGCTGTGAAGCTAATGTGATCAGCTGCATCATTAATCCAAGTCCTTTGACAGGTCAATGCCTACTGAAGGCTGGTAAGATTGTGACTTTAGTGGAGTTCTGCTTAAGAACAGAAGGTCACCTTAGCCTTGGGAAAAAAACATATTTTAGATAGCTCCTTTCTTGAAATGCATATTGACAGGTCTGTGTGGTTTCCACTCAGCTTACCAGCTTCTGTGTATCCCACTTGTGCCTCCTACTTCTCCCTGCATTCAGAAGTTTTGCATAACTAGAGATTCTGAGATATGGATACTTCAAAACTGGGCATGGCCAGATATACCACTCCCATGTTTAAGTGCCTTTTGGGAATTGCTCACATACTGAAGAACGATATAAACCCGAAAGATTTCTGTCAGGAAGCTTTCAATTAAGTGTAAAACACAAAATAGAATACAATTATCAATAGAAATGAAAATGTTTTAATTTATTGTTACCTTCACTTACTGGTCAATAAAATGTAAAATATAACAGGTTGTTTAAATGTCAGTTTTTTAAGCTGGGAATAGCTGGAGGACAGTTTGGATTACTGTACATTGGTGGTCTGCATTACATCTTTATCTCAACTGTAATCTCATAGCTCAAATATGTTTAAACTTGGCTAATCTACCTGGTTTTAAGCAGAGCTGACTTTTCAGAAAAAGGCTCATACTAAATACTAACGTAAGATTTTAGCTAGCTAGCTACCAAATTAGAAGAGCATCTTTCAACTCCCATGTACAGGAATATAGATCAGAAATTATTTTACATTACAAAATATGCTTATAAACTCTTACATCCTAATTATAAATATTTAACACCAGTGCTTCTTTATTGTGTGTAGCTAACACCATTATATGAGCTGGTAAAGGAAGTGCCCTGCTCCTCAGTCAAAAAGTATTACCTAAAGCAAGCCATTGAAGAATATATGTCTGAAAATGATCCCTGCAAATGTCAGCCTTGTCAGAATGGTGGCGAGGCAGCCGTGGAAGGAACTCAGTGTGTGTGTTACTGCAAGCCTTACACCTTTGGAGCAGCTTGTGAGATGGGAATTCTCGTGCAAGATCAACCAGGTCAGCAGTCTTGAAGCCTGTGAGAGTTTAGAGGTGACAAAATATGCTCCTCTGCTTTCAGAGTCTGTTTATCTAACTACACAGCCTGAAAGAGTGACTGACATGGCAGTGCCTGTTTGGGCCAAATGCTGCAGACACACAGCGTGAAGAGGGAGGGTCATGTTGAGTCAGAGTCCTTGCTTATCCTGTCCAAATTATATTTAAAAAATAAACAATGCTCCTTATTACTATTCACTGCAGTGGGCAATACTAACTGCTCAAAAATCTAACCTATAAATAAGTGTATATAAGAAAGGAATGAGTATCCATAACTTCAAAAATATTTGCTTTTAAATTTTGTACTTAATTGTACCTGGTAGCTGTGTTTGTCTTCTCAAACTCTGATAACACACAGACTCTGTGGAATTACGCTTATGGCAAAAGCATGTTGGGAAACGTGAAATATTAGATCATTGCAAGTTGGAACTGTCTGTAAGGACACAGTTTGGACCATCATTGTCTTTGAACAGCCCTTGCCTTTAAACCTCCTGCAGAGTGGTTTAACGTGAAATATTCCCAAATGTTGCGTAGGTGTTATTGATGGACATTGGAGCTGCTGGTCTTCCTGGAGTACTTGTTCAGGGGGAAGGAAGTCAAGGAGCCGAACATGCAGCAACCCGGCCCCACGCGGTGGTGGGCAAGCCTGCACAGGAGAGCAGCGGGAAGCCAGGCCCTGCGAACCACAAGAGTTGCAATATTTTCGGTAAGCAGAAAAAAAGCACTTGGAGCATGACCACAGAAAGACTTAAACTTTTATTTTGGAAGATGCATAAGCTATCGAATTCAGGGAGAGGATCACTTACTGAGCTTTTATACTGAAGTTGGAACAAAATGATGCTCAGGAACTGTGAATCTTATACGTGGTAAGAGTATAAAATGGCGTAGGAGGCAGTAAACTTGACTCTATTCTGTCTAGCTCACTCTCAGATAGACTAACAGTGCCTGATTTAAGTGCAATTGTGAAGTAAATGCAAAACATAATGGTCTTGAAAATGGGCTTCACTGAGAAGTCTGAAATTTTGAAAGGAGGAGAGATTAAATTGTAGCTACATAGTATTTTTGTTTGCTTCATAGCTTGATTGAACCACACTGCTTTGATTTATCCATGACTCCTACTGAATTCTGTTTACCTCCTCCTCTTTTGGAAAATGGATTTGTTCAAGTAAGTTATTTCTGTTACTCCATTATCTGTCCTATCCCTACCTTTAGTGACTCTGATAGAGTTAATATGAACATTAACTGGCAAATTTATATTTAACTTGGTAAGCTTAGTATCAGAGCTATTGTATAGTAGCTGTCTCAGCATTTCTTCCTGGATGAAGTTTATGGGGAATTAGCCAAGAGATATTACTAAAATTAAAATAAAATGAAATAATCCCTATCTGCAGAACCATGGTTTTTTTTTTTCTGGAACATGGGTCCTAAGAGAAAATTTATCTACTTGACCTTTACTCTGTACACAACTTAAAAATTTTCTGAACCTCATTAATTACATGATAAAGCATGAGAAATTAGAGAAAAAGAAGCACAGAAAGTAAACTGTCCAAGGTCACCCACCACATCCATAGCAAATTAATAAACAGGTTTTAGGAATCTGCACTCTACACCTTATAATTCACCATTCCAATTTTTGGTTCCCTGTCAAAATTATGATCTGGCAAGATATTTGGCTCACTGTAACTTGGGTCTATTTACAGGAGACTAAACTCCCCTTGGAGGAATGGATTATGCCTCCTCCATGTCTTTTTGCTCAATATATAAAATAACTAGCTTAAAATCCATTCACTACCTTTTTTGACCTCAACCTGAGGCAAGATCCAAAATTTTGTGCTCCCACTTTTGACATTATTATTATTGGGTAACCAATAATTGGATCCTGTATTGATATTTTTGGTTCACAAATTAAAGGTAAAAGCCTGCACTTTGTGGAGAGGTCTCAGTTTTTCAAAATATCTGTCCTTAGAGGAGTGGGATATAAAATGAGATCTGTGTCTGCAAGTCCAGCTCTTTTGAGTGAACACATCATAGTAACCTTTAGCAAGGTGCTAACCTGCCATCCTAAGAATTAAGAAAGCTACACACTCTTCATTGACTCCATCCCACAAAAGGCTGTTCAAGAGTTTATGTTCCTCCTGAGATATTTGATAACAGCCATATTCGCAGCCATTTGATACACTGTCAGGACAGCCCTGTCCCATCACTGATGTACTACTGCCAGATCCTGGTGACAGGGCATCTCAATTCTAACCCTCCCTTTACTAAGTTACGATAGCCTAAATATTCTGTATTCTACCAAATTATTTGCAGCATTATCTGCATTCTGATCAAGCTGACTGACCATTGATAACCAGAATTGCCCCAGCACCCTAGACACTTTCATCACTGAGTTGCAGAGTGGCTTTGAAATTTCTCAGTGTCCTCAGCTACTGCATTCCAGAACCAGAGGGAGTTCAGCACTGCTAGTAGTTCTTAGATTGTATTTTCAAATTTTCTTTTCTTTCAGAATGCTGAAAACTTGTACCCTGTTGGGAAAAGCATTGTTTATGCTTGCAGACATGGATATTCTCTCGTTGGTGATCCTGTTGCTAAGTGTGGTAATAATTTACAGTGGCAAGTTGGAGACAGATACTGCCAGGGTATGTCTAACTGGTTCTTGATTTGCAATACAACTCCATTCCTGATTTCCAGTGAAATATCTCTGAAGACCTACTTTCCAAGAACAATGGAGGAAAAACACATGCCTGTGTTTCCAAGTTCCTTAGACAAAGCCAGATGTAAATTGATTTCTAATTTCAATCCAAGTATTCTAACAGGGAAGTAGGAGTATGCCCATAAAGTCTGATTATAAGGAAGGCTGAAAGTGAAGAAGACTAAATTCCAGTCCAAGAATTACTTCATATGTAAACTGTGGTAGTTTACATATGCTCATGTGATAGTTTACATCTTNGCAGGGTCCAGCTTAAAATTGACTGGCCCTAATCCTGTCAGCTACAGAGGAAGCTTCTGGCAACTCTCTTTGTTTAAAGAAACCACCTCTTTAGCGCCCCTGCTAACAAAAAACCTGGCCCAGGCCAAAACCACTACAAAACAAACTGTTGCTTAATTCAGTCCTGTGGCTATATCCAAGAACTATGGAATGAGTCTATGTCTAAAGCCAACAGAGGAAAAGGTCCAGTGGGCAACCTTTGGCAACCACAATATTGTCAAACAATCACTAGATCATATGAACAGAACTCCAGGGATCACTTCACATCTTAGATTATGCCCCTCTTTTCCTTAGAAAAGGAAATCATCTTAAATGATGTGTCACTCTTTTCCTCTAATCTAGTCAACAGCCATTAAGTTTTTCCTGCACATTTTATTTATGATTCACCTTTGGTTGTGTTCATATCTTTCCTGCTTCCAGATAGGCCTGGCTGCTCACAAATGCTAGTCCATATTGTTTAAATATTGTCTCTTGTGTATCAGTATGTGATCTCCCAGGGTTCTGTATGTATGACCTCTCTCTGCTAGGGTAATACTCTTTGGTATAAACCCTCAACAGAAGCACAGGTCCTAAGAACAGAGAAACCCTCTGGACCTGCAGGCAGGAGAATATACTGTCACTCAGTCCTCAGTATTGCACGTTTGGCAGGTGCAGTGAGTTTCTGTCCTGTGTTAACATGATCGATACATTTATACAGGAAAATCAGCTAATCTTACCATTCAATTTGTTATGAAATTTAGGGGAGGATAAAATATGTGACTACTTTCTGCAGTCTGATGATTAACTGTGACTATCTCAAATGCTTCAATCTATAGAAACCGCTTGTCTCCTGCCTGTCCTGGAGAAGGGGTTGCAAGGAGAGCCTTGGAAACCTGTATATGAGATTGGTGAGAGAATTTTTCTGTCTTGTCCTCATGGTACGCACCTAGAAGGAGCACGTTCTATTTTGTGTGAGCCCAGTCTCAAGTGGTCTCCTGATATGAAGACTATCCGGTGCAAGAGACCAGGTAAGCCATTGCAGCCCTCCAAGTGCAACACAGAATTTCTTTCCTGGACCAATTATGTCTTATAATTAGACATAAGCAGAGACATAGCTGATACAATGATGGATAAACCACACTTACGACAACACCAGGAGGTGCAGAAAACATGAGCCTATGCAATCTGTGGGCTTTTCAAACAAGGTGCATTAAGACATTACTTGTGAGATTTACTTGCCGCTTTTTGCATCCCACTCCCCTAATGCTACAAAGTATTGCCACTAACAATATTTTAAGAGATTGTCTGAGATGTATGCTGCCTATTTTGCCACCCAACTATATGTCGGTTTCTACCCATGTTGTTATCACCACCATCACTTGGGCTGCACCTTTGAGATACGGCTTTTCTGTCTGGAAGCAGCTGAGTCCACCAGTCTCTCATGGCAGAGAAGGACAGGAATGCATGACTCTTTTTACTCATCTGACAATCATACAGCTGATATTGACTAAATATCCAAGAACTAGAAGCAATGGGAATATGCTGCTTCAAATTCATGGTACCAGCTGTTGAAGCTCAGAGTTGGTAATGGCAGGCACTATCAGAGACGGAAAAGAGCTAGAGCAAAAAGCAGCCCTAAGCCTTCTTTTCCAACTGTGGAAGGCAGATGAGGTTTTCTCTTGGGCACTCCTATGATGCTGATCAGGTATCACACACAGGAATCCAAGCAGCTTGTTTCTTCAAGCTGGTCATGTCTTCAACGGAGGTCCCAGATGTTCCCATATTCCCAGGGAGACCATTGCCTGGGGACAGCAGTCACTACTGCAGAAGACTAGGCAGGATTATGTTTGCTATCTGTTTTGCAATGCACTCTGACTCTTTTCTTTTCCCTCTTCTCAGGCAATTTCTGCCTGTTTTGCTCAGCAAGCCTTAATCTGTAAGGGATATTTTTGGTTTTATTTTTATAGGCATTTTTTTAATATGTTCAGAGCTTGAAGCAGAAAACTACAGAAAAAAAAAAAACCACAAATCAGGATAAAGCTTCCTCAGAAAGCACGTCTGTATGGATTTAGCAAAGTCTTGCCATTACTTGCCACAGAAGTGTGTTTAAGAAAGGTTTATTTAATCTTCAAGCTTGGAATACAACTCAGCGCTCAAAGAATAGTACATATGCAATGATGAAAATTCCCCAAGAACTGGTATTGCTTTTACTTTTGAAGTTAGAGCAGGTTGAGGATTAATGATGGAACTTGTGCTTCTCATTACCACCAGAGTATAAAGATATTCTGGTTTACATTTCTATGCAGGACTTTGCAGCCTTAGCTTTTTTAGGGACAACAGTGAAGCCAGCATCTCTGAAACCTAATTGATAATGGTGTTGCCAGCTATAACTCAGCACAGAAAAAAACAACTGCTGCAGAAATGAGAAGAGTGTTTGAGCTTGAACACAGCACTTGACTCCTTCCATCTGACCCCTGAGCTGTGGATAAATTACCAAATTGTAACTTTGCCAAGTTTGTGGTGTCTTTTTAATAGTGTTGACTCCTTCCATGTAGTAGATACTTTTAATGAACATGCAGGATGTGACTTGGTCTTGTTTGTATAATTTAGTGCCTTTTAAACTCAACTGATAGGGTAATTTCAAAATAGATGTTTAACAGCCTCTATTTTTCTGACGTTTAATAGTTCTGTCTGTGTTCTTCTACTTCAGTGCCCAGTGTGAAACCAGAAGTGACAGAGCCTAAATGTCATCCATGGGAGAAAGTACATCAGTCGCAATGTGTGTGCAAAATGCCCTATGAGTGTGGGTAAGTTCAGGCTGAATTTAGCAGTGACATTCTCATTTTTTTCAAGAATGATTAAATTTCTTAAGTCTTCAGTCCATGACAGATGAGAAAGCTTTACTCATATGAGAAGGAGGCATTGTACTTTGTTTGCTTTACAGTTCAATCCATGTCCTGTTCATCACTAACCTGCCTGTCAATCAGAGCTGTCAGTGGTTTTAGCAGTGATGGTATTTGGTTGGATGACAGAAGGTGAAGGCATAATATCAGCCTTACTTGATATGTGAAATCAATGGAAAAAGATAAAATAATATTTTGAAGATATGAAAGACTGAGGAAAAGTTAGAACAGAGGCCCTTGGGACATAAACCATCAAAACAGTAAGCTAGTGAAATAAAACAGATTTTTTTTCCCTGTTGAGAGACTGAAGAGTTATGAAAGGCACAATAATCCAATCTCCCATTTGCACAGCAGTTTGCACAGAACAGTCATGTCACCTTTCTTATCCTCAGTACTTGCAGACTAGAGTTTATTGTTTCCTGTTTGATTTAAGCCTATATTTGGCAATAAGTGATGCAGGAGAAATGTAGGGAAATTAGTAACTCACAGTCCTTTGCCAAACATGGAGATAACAGAACCAAACCAGACAAATTGCAAGAAGACATCTGAGACCACCTGATAGCCAGATTTGCCAAATCAGCACACTTTGACTATCTGAAAGTTAAAACTGGTGAGCTTAGTTCAGGTTTTGCACATCCACTGGGCACTTCCCTAGAGTCTGAGGTCATTGTTTTGCATGGTAAGATAAGTGCCAGGTTTAAAACAACTCTGCCAGGACTCTATTCCTATCCTTAATAAGTAAATATTTTAAATAAGCCAGTCCTTACTGTTTTTGTTTCAGTGCTTATTAAAGTGAGACAATAGACCATCCTTTGGTACACGGTTGTGTTGAATTTAGTTAGATAGAAGATGAGGGGAGTTTACAGCGCTAGGGAAGGCCTTATGTAGAGTCATAATAACCCTGGAATTCAAATGAATTACATTCAGTTATGCACTCAGGGCTCAGTCATAATTAATCTACTACTCGCCTGTTTCTATTTTTTATACCTATGTTCAAAATGACAGGAAGATAGACAACAGTAATTTCTGTTACCTGATGCCATCTTTTCGCTCTGCCTTGAAATAACACATCTAATAATAGAAAGATAAGTCATCAGCTGTCTAAGCAGACTAATCTGCCAGCCTGTTAAGGCTGTAGGAGTAAAGCATGTAAGCAGATCTTTGATCCTTTCTCAGAGAGCAGAACAATTTGGCTTGCTCTGCTGTGGTAGTGATTTTCAGCCGCAGCCTCTGCTCAGAAAAGAGCTGGGAACATGAGTTCACCTGGGAATTCATGAATACCATGGTTTCAGACCCATCCTACACCCTTTCAGTTTCCAAGAGGCTAGCAAGTGAGATTTCTTGGGACACTACAAGAACCTCACAACAGGCTAGTGAGAGGTAATTTGTTCCACATGACATGGTTCTTTAGGCTACATCTATCCTCATCAGTTAGAGCCAGGGAAGGATCCTGGGCACCAGAGCTGATAAATTTCTGAGACAGCTCCTAGTAGAGCTTTGTCAAGGGCCTGGATAATTCCCAGGCACAGCACAAAAGGGTTTCTAGAGTCAATGGGGGCATTCCATTCTGATGCAGACCCCCTCTTTTAAGGACAAAGAAAGTTTATGAGTATGGACATGGGCTATTCTGTGTGAATTGGTCTTAGCACAAGGAAGGGGTCTAGGCAAAGTTAGTAGGTTAATACAGATGAAACCTAAGCCTCTGGTAGCTGAAGGCTGTCTGCATAGTAAATCATGAGATTTCATAATTTCAATGTCCTACTCTCTCTTATTGTTCCTCCAAATTTATTTGTTTAGCATCAATATCTCTCCTAACAGTTCTTGGCCTGTGTTATATTAAAACTTATGATTTTGAATCTAATTTAAAAAATTTAATGTAATTTCCAGCATGCTGAATTTTTTGCTTTTTAGCTCACTGAAAGTTGCCTGCCTGTCATTATAAGTGAAAAGGAGAGAGAAGGTATTTTCTGACTTATTTCTGCTATTTCATTTCTGGTTTAGTAAGATCTTATTCTTTTTTAGGTAAAAAAGTATTGAATTTCTCACCTTCGCTTTACACAAGGATTCTTTCTTGCCTCTAATAATTTTTATTGCACTGCTGTGATACTCACGGCTCTGTAATATCCTTTCTCAGCAAGGACTGCAAATTATTAATTTCTCTTATGGGTGCACGTTACATCTTTTTTTCTTCTGCATCTGCACATGTTTATTTCCACTGGCTTTCTCCTAGCTGACCCGGCTATAGCAAATATGTGAAGCACTCTCAAGACAGTTTGAGAGATCATACTGTAACAACAGATAGGCAACATAGACCACGAAATCCTTTGGTTCAGCCTTTGGTGGCTGGTTAAATCAACCTCCTTCCCCTCTATTGGGTGTTGCTAAAGTGGTGCAAAGCAGATTGGTGCTTCTGTCTGGTCCTAATCTTTTCACATAAAATAAACTGCCTTATGTTTAAGATTTTGACTGTAAGGCTCAAATACTGAGATTTATCACTCTGACAAATAAAAAAGGCCTCTGAACAATCTCAAACATAAAAAAGCAACTTAATTACAGATAAGATGCTTTCC
Organism: Urocolius indicus; assembly: GCA_013401255.1. NCBI lineage: Eukaryota > Metazoa > Chordata > Aves > Coliiformes > Coliidae > Urocolius > Urocolius indicus. The sequence goes on along the minus strand of WBNH01008450.1, from coordinate 27,854 downwards.
CTGGATCACATTTTGTTCTTTCAAATTTAAAATTATATTCAAATATGAAGCTTTCCTTGTAACTCTGTCTGTAAAGATAACTTTCACATCATAAATCAGTGCACCACTGGCTCATAGGCTGTTCAGCCAGAGGAGCAAACACTATAATGCAGACAAATGTACCAGCTTCCTTTAACATCTGCTTGGTGCTGCATATCCATTGGTCTGTCCTCTTGTTGTGTCTCAGAATAAGAGTGTTAACCTCATCCTTTATGTTAACAAAAAAATATGAAGGAAAATTCAGGTAACAAACTTTACTAGGTGTTTAGTGGCTGGTATTTTGACTGAGCACAGCAGACAAGGGGGTCATTACAGCTGAGGATGCTAACTTAAGCAGGAGATGTATTAAAGTTAATAATCTTTGAAGACATGTTTGGTTGCAGGTAGATAGAGCAAAGTTGTCAGGCTCAGCTAATGAATGCTGTGCCAAATTTTAAGCATCTTAGAAGTGCACTATTCTACAGATAGATTAAACTTTCTATAAAACGGATTCTGTTAAGAGGCTTCAAAACCGTCTCTCAAAGAACCATTTCTAGAAGTTGGAGCAAGTCCTTTTTCTCAGTGCTTGATTTATAGAGCTACCAAACCCCAGGTCCTAATTCCCAGGGGAAAAAAAAAAAAAAAGTTACCATAACATTTGAGCAGCAAGTGAGCAAAGTTTGAGTCAAAACTTTCTTACTAGACCTTCCTCTTCCTTAATCTGAAAACCCACCTCTATCCTTCCATTCAGGTAGTTTCATGAAGCTCATTAGGAACATTTGCCCATTTTTCAGCAGCCTCTTCTCCAATTCACACGTATTTAGCTTAGCTTAATGCTCAGGACTGGCCCATCAGACACTAAAAGTTTCCACGGGAGTGTTTGTGAGCTCAAAAGGAGCAGCTGTGTTTGTAAGAAGACTTTGGCACTGTACTTCAAAGCTCTTCATTCCCTGGGAGCTCGTTTCTTCTCTTTCTACCCTGTACAACATCTCACCTGTGGCTGTAAAGCACATCCAGGAGAGTACACAGGTCTTGCCCCAGAGAAGCATGATGTTTGTTCACTCCACACAGATACTATTGATTGCATTGAGAACAAGTGAAATTTGGGATTTGATATGAAAATCTAGAAATAACAAGAGGGCTTTTTCCTACCCTCCAACATCTATGGCATGAAGTACAAATGATAAGAACTTTCTGAACTATCTTCAACACAAATGCAGTTAAAAGATTGTCAAAAAATTGTCACTACCGCTTTTGCAAACTAGTTTTCCATATTTCAGGAAACAGACACGCTAATTCCCTGGAAAAATAGAGCAGAATTTTCATAAGGCTTCTGTGGAGTCATATGCGTATTTCCAGAAGTATCTTTGGTCTCTGACCTCAGATCATAACATATAATTTAGTAAAAGCTGAAGCTTTTGAAGGATAGCAGATAAAAGGTTTTTAGTTCTATTCCAGTGTCTCATAATTAAGAAATATTTATAAAGTATTTTAATACACATGTCTGTGTGTGTGGGTTTGTCTTATTAAATGTATATGAAATGTTTTCTGTATATGTGCTTAGGTGCATGCATGGGTAATATATTAGAGAACAACTGAGATCTGAACTCTTAACTGAAGTCTTGATCAACAGCAAATACCCAGTAATATATCTGTCCTTTAGAGAGAATAGGTCCTGGCTCTGCTGTGGTGCAGCATCCCACAGAAAAGGAAGGAGTCTGAATTGTTCACGTCTGTATCTCGAGTTTCCTTGCAGCGTTCTTAGGATGTACTTCAATGAACAGGGAAATTGGAACTGGAGGCTGAATGTTTTCTACTCTCTCAGCTCTCTTAAGAAGTAGGAAGATAAAGCACATTTAAATAGCATGATCACTGCTTTTGTTTTCAGTCCATCCCTGGACATCTGTGCTACAGATCAAAGAACCAAGAGAAACATACCTTTAACTGTTTGCAAGATGCATGCCTTGGAGTGCATGGGCAGAAAATATTCTCTTGCTAACGCAGAAAACTGCAAAATGCCTCAGGCAGATGAAATATCATGTGGATCGTGCCGTTCATGGGAAAAATGCAATGGTAAGACATTCTTCACAATTGTGCAAAATTGTTTGTACAATGACAATTAAATCTTTATTCCTAGTAATGCATTAGCTCTAGATCTCTGCTAGTATGGTATGATATCTCCAGACCGCCTCAAAAGCACCAGGCACTGCTAACCTGGTGTCCTGGTTTAGGCCCATTAGGGAACAAAAGACCACGATTAGCCTCAAGTACCAAAGACTTGAGGATTGCTAAAGGGCAGGGAGAGCTTAATTGCTGCTTAAGGTGCAGGACAAAACAGACCAGGCTACTCGGCTTGGGGAAGAAAACAGAAAATAATTTAATACCAACTAAAGCATAAAACCNGGCAGCCCTGCATGGGCTGCTCTGACACGCATTTGTCCCAAAAGCTGCAGCTCCTCTCTGCCATTCGTGTGGGTCTGCTCTGTGGCGCACAGGATCTCCAGCATGTCCTGTGCCATGGCCGCCTCCTCACACAGTCTCTCACTCATCCGGGTGCACTCACATGGAGCTGCTGCTGCTGGCTCCCAGTTCTGCTCTTGCCATCCATAGGTTGCAGAGGTACTGCCTGCGTTCTCATCATGGTTTGCAGAGAGGTCTCTGGTCTGGTGCTCACAGGAAGCTCCAAACCCACAGGGTATCATAATAAAATGCACCGTCTAAAGGAAAAGCCTATTCCTAGTCCCTGTAAAATGAGTTACCCTCTTGATCCTCTGAAGTTTTGGCTGAAACCCTTTCCCTATACTTTTTTGCTGTATCAGCCTGATTTCAATTATTAGCACAGAAACTGTGGGAGTCCTTACTGCCCACAGAAATAGCTAACTCTTTACTGAAATTTTCGGAGCGGTCTCCCCAGCAGTATCTATGGCAAGGAATTAAATGTCTTATTCTATACTACCTAGGAAAGCCACCTACTTTTATTTGTACTTCCCTGCCTATCCTTAGTTTCTCACACTGTGATCACAGGTGAATATTTCTTCCCTCAGAGGAAATAATCCCGGTCTTTTGCAATCTATCTACAGTGGAAGTTTTCAAATTCCCTGATCTAATTTCCCTGAGTGTGTACACTACATTTCATTTAATGCATAGTTGCTAGAAATGGGAAGATGAATTAGGTTTTCAGAAGTGCCTCAGACAGAGGTACACTTATTGTCATATTTTGAACAGAAATTCATCTGTTTTGTGTAAGTGTTGAACAGATAAAAGTAGTAATAAAAAAAAGATAAGCAAAACTTACTGGACTTCCAATAGAGAAAAGTAAATGCAAAACAACAAGCCTAAGACATGGGACCACCTTCTTGTCTGTTTATTTAGGTGTTGTCATTGATAGTACATATATGTGATTGTAGGAGTGGATCGTTTGATCTTAGTGAAACTGCTGATATGCAAATAAAGATGCATGATCAGTTTGCTGCTCTCCAATGACACATCACTCATCTTACATGTTATCTGAATTCTGGTGCAGTAGATAAACTGTTTAAAGCAGAAACATCAGAGAAGCCTTTGGCAGCAACATCTCAGTCACTTGGAGCAAGCTTTTGCCACAAGCACAACCAGCCTCTCTTAGCCTCAGCAGTGCACCACTCTGTTTTTCCACTGAACCTGAATATCTGCTGAAGTTACTTCTGGTTAGGAGAAGAATCATAGCATGTTTTTAGTTGGAAGGGACCTGTAAAGTCATCCAGTCCAATGAACAGGGACATCTTCAACTACATCAGGTTGCTCAGAGACTCATCCAATCTGACCTAACCACCTCTGTGGACAACCTGTTCCAGGGTTTCACCATCTTCATCATATCTAGCCTAAATCTACCTTCTTTAAGTTTAAAACCATTACCCCTGGTTCAGTCACTACAAGCTGTACTGAAAAGTCTGTTGTTGTCTTTCTTATAAGCCCCCTTTAATTGCTGGAGGGCTGCAATAAGATCTCACCAGAGCCTTCTCTAGCCTGAACAATCCCAACTCTCTCAGCCTATCCTCATAGAAAGAGTACTTCAGCCCTTTGATCTTCTGTGACTCTCCTCTAGACCAACTCCAATAGGTCTATCTCTTTTTGTACTAAGCAGCTTCCAGAAATTTGCTGTTAATCCTACAGTTTAGCTGGAAACATTTTAGTCTGGTTCTTTTTTTGAGTTGCGTGCCATTCTGAGTGTTTTTCCTCTGTGCCTTTGCTCAGCACAATCCAACAGCTGTGTTTGTGACGAGGACGGGCTGTGTGAGGAGGGAGGCACTGAGATCTGTGCTGAAGTGAGCGGCTCTGCTGCCCATCGGACCATGACCGAGTGCGAGGCCGGGCGGCTCAGATGCCGCGGTGAGACTGTCACCCTCATCAGTGTAAGGCCCTGCGACGTACAGAGCAAATAGGATATGTTATGTTTAATTTTGTTTATTGCCATGGGATATGTCAGAATGTGCCAACTCTTCGTAGGTTGTATTTTGAACCTGGCTCTACCAAATGTAATCTCTGCTGTGAAGTCCATCATAGCTGATGAGACTGTGTGCTTTGGCATTTTGAATCAGGGCCTGAGGCTCTTCATTAGGCAGAACCACACTTGGGTTCTTGCTTAGGCCCCAAACATGGCACTGTAAAGCTTACTTCAGTTTTCAGAATTCAAAAATACTGCTGAAGTGCAATTGCCAAATCAGCATTTGTAGTGATGGATTACAGTGTCTGACATTGTAAATATGTTTTTCTTAAAACTGCACAAACATATGAATGCACTGAGTAGATTTATATTGAAAAAAAGAAGCAGCTTTATAGAGTAAGAGGTATGATTCTTCTCCTTTGATAAAGTAGCTTCTTTATACTGTGCCTTATTTAGTTGAACAAGCACTATTCACCGCATTGAACTTGTCCTTGTGCCTGAAGCTCTTGATCAAAACAATGTGCATTAATAATAAGGCCAGCTTTAAGTAATGAGAAGACTTCTATGCTTGCAGCTTCCCATACACAGAACCACTTCATGAAAATTATCATTTCACATTTCTGTAACTATCATCATGAGCTGCATTTGTCACATTCATCCTTGCATCCAGTTTGCTGACCATTGCACGTGGAGGCCTTCCTCTGCAGCAAAACTTTATCAAAGTTGGCTATTAAGGAAAGTGTATCTTGACAGAAATAGAGACATTCAAAGTTCTTACACACTTTCTTTATACAGCTAAGCATGCTGTCTAGTGTAATCAGATGATGACACTACTGTTCACATATGATGTACCTTGCAAGAACATTCAGGTACCCATCCTGGAAGTCCATACTTTCTGACTATTCTCAAATACAAACAAGGACAAAGGACTGGATAGCAAGTAAGTGATCAAGCACCCAGAGGTATTCTGCACTGTTCAGGGTGGGAGACACATGGAGAGGGAGGCTGTGGCTTCTGAAGCACTCCCTGATCTGCAGCGCTGTGCAGGAGCCTCTCAGTGGTTGTGCCCTGCCTAAAACAAAATGTCACTAACCGAATAAAAAAATATTTGGAGGAAAAATATAACTTGGAAACATGAAAAAGCTACTGTATAGCGATGTATTACAAGATGTATTATCTCCTGCCACTGAGAAGTTCCTTTTCTCACCTGTTCTGTTAGTGTCTTCTTTACACAACTTTGGTTAAGCACACTTCCACTGTTCCATCCCTCTTCTTGTAGGGTGTAACTTGCTATTTTCCCTCACCTGCCAGTCTATAACCTGATGAAACATGCTTGCAATGTCTTTGATCTTTATACCTGATGATTTTGCCAGTTGCTTTCAATCTGAGATCTGACACATTGCTGCTTTCTTTTTCTCTCTCCAGCCCCAACAGAAGCTTAACTAACAACCTCCTGCCCAGGTCTTGTCACCACCTAAAGCCATTGCACAACCATATTCATATTCTTGTTACAGAGCAGTTTTATTTTCACCACACTGTGGCTCTGCTGCATTGCTCAGTGTGATGAGCCGCCACTGCAAGTGACAGCAGAGACATTACTGTGTATGGCAGGGAGATGTAGAGCCCAAGCTGCTGTTGAGTTCTTTCTCTGCAGCAAAACACAGAATAGTTGTCTCTCACCAGCAGAGTCCCCGGCTCTTCTGGCCAAACTTGGGGGACATGGTAGCTGCTTGAGACTCAGCCTCCAAATCCTGCTCTCCTGCGTCATAGCAGGCAAGACAGATTATCTATCAAGTCACTTTAGCTCTTCTCTAAATGGATTTTTATTATAGTCAAGCCTCTAAGAACTGTATTAAATGTGAATATACTAAACAAAATTTATCAAGAAGGAAGCAATTAGAAACAGCTACAAATAGTGCTTTTGAGCAGGGTGACAGTTTAACCAGGCTAAAACACTGTCTTCTGGTAGAGCAAGAG
>WBNH01008450.1:0-21411 GCA_013401255.1 Urocolius indicus | reverse complement strand
TTTATATATTTTATATATAAAATTATATGTATGAAAATTATAGAAAAATACATTAAAATATAAAAAATATAAACAAATTATATAATAGTTACCTATTTTACTTCTGGTTTCTATATTTTACCTTTGAAAGCAGTTTTGCCGAGACTTTTACAGTGACTGTAGTATTCACTTCCTGAATAACAACAGAATGTATAACTGAACTTGCTTGTACTACAGGCCATATTGATCAAAAGGCAGCTAACAAACACAAGCAATGTTGCTGTACTTTGAGAACTGTTGCTCAAGTGATCAAATCTTAAAATGGGGAGAGTTACATAAACACTGTCACGTGAATAAAACAAGTGCCAACCCTGACACTGAGTTTGTACCTACAGTGGTAAAAATTTAATCTTTACCAAAGTCTCTCTGTTGTGCATGCTCACTTATGCAAGCCAGCTGCAGCTTAAATGGGGACTGCCACATCCACGGCTGTATCGCTGATGGAAGCACATGACGGAAGCTAGTGCTAAAGCATTTTCAGTCCCTCCAGTAAATGAGTGGTTTTGCACACATGTGCAGATGCATACCTGCACAAACACTCAAGCACACTCATCAAGTCAGTAAGGAAGGCAGCCACTGCCCAGATTCTTCTTGGCAAACTTTTGCCTATTGTGTCAGCCAAGAAAAATGTCACATTTACGGGAAAACTCACTGCTGTTCTCAGCCTGTTACACAGTAAATACAACTGTTGCACAACAAATGCTGGCACAGTAACTCTCAGAGGAATTTCACAGACAAATCAACCATGTAGTCACAGATGCTAACAAAATAACTTGGGATTTCACATGTACTTGTTAAGAAATTGCTCCCTAGTTAGCTAAATCAAGGATATGAGATGATTATCATAAATCCTCAGATACCACCAGGTATTGTACTACACAGGTTTAACTCCAGAGAGCTTGAAGGAACATACAGAATATTGCTTGAGGTTTCAGACAATACTGAATCTTCATTTCTTAAAGTTTCCCAGTCTTATTTGGAGATCACAGATGATTAAAACACTACTGTCAAATTACATTTATACTTCAAAAACTGGAACATTTCTCTGTTCCTTAACAGTGACCCTTTGGACTGTTATCTGTCCCTAGTGTACACTATAGAGTTTCAAAACAGACACTGGCATGTGAATAAAGTAAATCAAGTCCAGAAATTCCTGGGAAAGAGCAAATAACCACTGCTTAAAAAGTACTTAAAACTGGACATGCCTCATATTACCACAGGCGAAGGCGTATAGGTCAGTTCACATACAGCCAGCTAACCCCCTACCCCAAAAAACAGTTGTCTTGATGAAAAAAGTCTTTGGCCTCCTTGAGTAATTGAATTGGACTCACATGCTTTTGGGGAAGAACCAGCTAGCATAGATCAAAATCATGTTAAATATTCAACAGGAAGGATGATTATGTACTCTTCCCTGAGGCCCATGACCTGATTCTCTTTTGTTTAAGCAGCACAGACACAACCAGGCTGCTTGACAGAGAACAGATACAGCTGCAGTGTTGCAGTGACCTCATTGAGTTGCTTCTGGGAACACAGGGCTGAAAACTCTGAACTCATAAAATATCCTAAACTTACATATACAACGAAATTTGAAGTGAACTGTTTTATAAAATAGCAGTTCTGACATAATTCCAGAAAGTTAGAGAGTCTAACCCTAAAGTAGTATTTATTTGCTAGAACATTTTCTTTTCATGAATGATCACTGTTAGTAACAGTTGTTCCCAAAAGAGAAGTATTTACCTGCTAGACCTATCTCTACCTGTCAAGCCTCTACAAATTAAATCAGCACATCATTACATGTAGAACAAAGGTTTGCAACTGGCAGTCGCAGAACTTTTGTGAATCTCACTGACTGACCATCAAATTTAGCTTTGAAAATGGGAGGCTTAAATCAAGGCATTTTAAAGTTATACTTAACACTTTTCATGGTGGTAGCAGGTATCATACCTGCAGGATTGTTTCCTTCCAGTCTTCACTGAAGATTTTATCTCTTCAATAGCCCAATCCATGTCATTGTCATGATTTCAGGGACTAGGATACAGGAAAAAGGGTTGCTCATCAGCTAGACATTTTCAACCAAATAACATCCATGTGGCTCCATTCTCTTCTATTCTGCAGTTTTGACAAGGACAAAGGTGTCTCCAGAGCTGTCACTATGAAAAGAGAAAAACTTGAAATGGAAAAAAAACTCTTAGTCCCCAAACTTTATAAAAATACAGTTCCCTTCTGCCTGCTGAAATATGAAGAACTCTTGTTGAATCCAGCAGCCTGACCAGCATGTGTCACGGTTCTTTGTCTCTGCCTCTGTTTCAGCCTCCAGATACATTTTTTTACATAGGTATTCTTCCTGGTACGTGGCCCTACTGAGCCAAGACGGCCATTTTTTCTGTAATGCAATTTAGCACTGTGTCACACATTCAGGTTTGAAATCACAGCACTCTGGCAATAAGTATGGCTCACTATTAATGGGTTATTTTAAAACATTAGTTTCAGGACTTCTTGTTATTTTCAACTCATGTGGTAACAAACTCCGGCAATAGAGACACCTACTTCCCCATGTCTGGCCCAGAGTTTTCAGCTGTATTCATACAGATGCCTTGGGATCCAACTTGCCTTTTCCAAAACAACCATCTTCCCTTGAGCTTCCCTGAAAGGCTGCAGGAGGTGGCAGGCAGCAATCATCACAGCTCCTGTGGGGGGCATGGATGGGCTTCGATTCAGTCAGGGCCTGCCTCAGTCTTGCATCCCCCATAGTGGCTGATAGAGTATTCGGTGACTCATTTCTAGAGCCTGTGGCAATTGCACCTGTGTCACCTGCATCAACGTGATTACACATGCATTGGAAACATTAACTGTGTAAATTAGGAGAATAAATAATCAAACATTTTCAAACAGTTACAGCTTATTCTAATGTAAGTTTCAATTGTTTCTAGCCAAGATGATTTCCAGGAACAGATCTTCTATTTCCTGCTCTGCTGTAAATTGCAGCTCTCTCTCTGGAATGATAATCTGGAGCTATGGATCATCTGCTTTACAGTGCTGTGTCAAAAGCCTTCCTGCCGTACAAGTAAACAGCCAATGAGATAATAAAACAGCAGATAATCAGCTTTGTTTTCTCCCTGAGTGGGTTTTAACACATGGGTCGCATTGACCAGGACCTGAGGTCTCCAAGATGGCATTTGACAAGACCTACTTGTTCATCAGGAGCCTGAAATTCCCAGTTGATGCCCAATTACCCGCAATCACTCATGTGGGATAGCTTTTGCAGTTGATTTGTCTGAAAAGTAGGATATCACCACAGGAAACTATGGCTTTCATCAGCTGTGCTATTTATGCTATGCTCACAGAAGAATCTAATAAAAGAGGAAGATTGTTTATACTATTTTAGCAAGATCTTGGCAGCAGAGAGCAGTAGAGGCACAAAGTCTCTGGTAACCGGTTTGAGGCATGATAAAGAAAATATCATTAGAAGCTTGCACTTGCTGACATGCTAATGAGTTGTAGCTAAATGTGCAATTCTCACTCTTGCTGTCAGGGTGCTGCAGAGGATGGGGGCTCCCTGGGGATCCCCAGGGTGGCAGACAGTGCCTGGCAGCCCAGAACTATCCCATCCCACTCCCAGGAAGCCAGGTACCCCAGGCCTGGGCTCTTTCTTGGGAGTGGGCACAGCCCATGACCAGGCTGGGAAGCTGGCCCATGAGCGGAGGCTGCAATCAGCAAGGTGCATGGACAGACAGCACAGGCCTTGAGGGCTTTGCAGGGCTGAAACAGGGTCCTGAGCCACAGGCAGGGCAGGAGAGGACCGTGGGGAGCTGGTCTGGGTCTTAAGTGTGGCTAGTGCCCTCAGGCCCTGATGCTTGATGTGCCTTACGTGCTCTGGGGAAATGGTGTTGTCACCTAAGGATAAGGCTGGGTGAAAGGTTCTGATACCCTGTAAGTTATGGAAGTTAACAGCTTTCAAAAAACAAAATGGAAATTTTATCATACTTATCCACAGAAAATTCTTGTCTTCCTTTAAACTCATTTGTCATAGAATCATGGAATCACTTGGGTTGGAAAAGACGTCTAAGATCACCAAGTCCAACCACTAACCTAATCATAAACAATCCTTCTACAGTGTTTATTACCATGCACTCCAGGTGAATTATTATTATTTATGATACTGATACTTTGCTTATCCAGTGACACTCACCACATAAATAAAGGATTTCTTTCCCAACAGTGATAAGCAAAATTAAAATGGACATTAGCAATGAGAGAAAAATATTTTATTGTGTGTCACTTGATCAACAGTGATATTGAGAGGCAAGTAAAGACTGAGTACTTCAGTGCTATACCATTGTGGTAAGGCTACTTAACTGCCAACTTAGGATGTAAAGGTGCACTAAGGAGAAATAATTTTGAGGAGGGGAAAAAAAAAAGGCAACCAGACTTCATCTAAAATTTAAAATCAAGTCTTTTCTGCTCTGGATTTGGCAACTGTAGGTCCTGGAATCACTGGACCCCAAACCCCATCGGTTAATGAGCATTGAACATACACTAAAATCATCCTGTCCCTGTTTTGCCAGCACCTGGCTGTGTCTCATACAAACATATATGCCTCACAGGAACAGCGCTTGATGGCTTCTGGTTCACAGAGTGTGCAATGGGAAGGAAGTACAGGCACCTCACTTGGTGCTCAGCGCTACTTTAGGAGCCATTCTCTAACCTTGAGTTACCACAGTGCTGAGCCCCACAACAGCTTTGGTCCTTTGTGAATGAAGACAGCTATTCTTGAAAACTAGCAAAATAAATGACACTGATTTGGAAGACAAATAAGCCAATGCTGGAAACAAAATGTTACCAGTATATATATATATACATATATATATACACATACATATATTTTTTTTTTTTAAATAAAGGAGGTAGGATTAATTTAATCCAATTTTAGACATTTATATTTGACCTAGTCACACCCCGCTCCACTCCCCAGCTCCCTTCACTGTCAATGAAGACAGGCACCTTTAGGGCATGACTCATCCAGCCTGTTTTTAGATCTCTACCTAAAAAAATCCTGTCCTCTAAGGGACTATTTCTCTCTTCCAGTGACTAAAAGGACAGCCAAAGATGATCATTTTGGATGCAGACATATATACCTTTAGGGGCATCACACTCCCAGTTACCAAGGAAGGAAGATCAGCTTACCCAAACCCCTCTACCTTAGAAGTCTTCACATCTACCCACATGCGAACATACAGAGCATTGGAAGACACTTGAAAGACCTTTTGCAGTAAAATTGATACCTTCAAGCAGAGGATTTATTAAAATGAATTAAGTTGTAACCTATAAGCAAGCAGTGTTAGTTATATTTATTCCATAAGGCTTCACCAGCAGATCTGTTTTGTTACAGATATAGTTGAAGCCTTGCTTTTCTGAAACAACTAGCCAAAGCCTATTGCTCAGGAATCTCTGGGTAAGGACAAACATCATGGGCTTCTTCCTGTATATATGTAAACTGAATACGTTGAGCTGGAGTTACCATGAATATCACAAATTATGTTGTTGCTGGAGATGCATCTCTGCACTCCCAGGAGTGCAAAACCATGAGTGTGTGGGAGCAGTGAGCTCTGCAGCAACCTAGCAGAAAAAAACTTGATAAGGTTTCCTCTGGTTTATCACTTACTGGGAAAGTGGCACTAGAAACAGCTCTAGTATCCATCTTCCACTGTGCTCTCTGCATCCAACAACTTTGCATTTACTAGTCATGGTCATATTTTGCATTGAATTCTTAAATTCAGAGATGTTTACCCCTCAGATAACAACTGAAAAAAAAAAGACATCAAGACTCAAAGACATAATTCAATATGTTTTGTCTCATAGCTGTAACAGGAAACAGTGATTGTTATGAGTGGCAGCTCACTGGCAAAAGTTTGTCAGTTGATATTAAAGTGTATATATCTGCCTTCAAATGCTTGAAGCAAACTCTGGATTACCCCTTTCTGAGGCTGCATAAAGACAAATATTATAATAGACTGCATATATATGTTCAGCTCTCTTCTATTTTTGGTCAAATTTTGCATTCTTCTTTAGAGTTGCAATAACTTTATACGGAAGCCCACAACAGCAGCTAGTGATTGGTAATAGTGCCTCACCATGCTAAGTGTATTCTATATACACTTCACCTACACCTGTGCTAGTGAAAAATTAGATGTGATAGGATGTTGTAGAGAACTTTGAGTCAGTGGAAAGGCTCATTGTATTCATTTTGGATAATGGCTCCTCTCTGACGTTAAGAACAAATAGATAGGTTTTTTTCTGTGCAACAGAGAAGCTACATTACTGAGAAAGTTGTCCTTTGAGAATCAGTAAGGTCCCTGTGACCCCGGCTACAGTGACAGATTCAGTTCAGGTTTGCTTCATCTCCTCCAGTTATAATTTATGACCCAAGGCAATGATCCATCAAGCCAGATAACATTACTTGGAGCAAAGGAGGGACAATGTTTCCTGCCACCAGTGAACAAGAGGGCCCTATCATTACCTAATATAATTTATCACAGTAGGAGAGGAGAGCTTATCCAAGAAAAAGATAGGTGTCAAGGGAAACATTAAAGAGCTTCAGTCTTTGATGTGAGGGTCGGGGACCCTTGTGACAGAACACAGCAGCAAACCCAAAGTCCTTGTAAGTGCAGTCCTGACCTTACTGAAGCAAACAGAAAAAAACTCTACACTAATTTCAGCAAGCTGAAGATTTTCTCAGGATTTTGGTTATGGCTGAATCACCACTTTGTCAGATGATGTCTCAATTCTGTGCCATAGTCCTCAGCTGTAAAACAGAAAATGTGGGAGTTATCCTCAATCAGCGAGAGACAAAAGCACAACTCTAAATGTGAGCATTCACACAACACACAACCACTCTGAGACCAGAGATGCTGAAGGAATGGGGGCAGCCAGGGAGCTCTGGGCTGCCTTCTGTTTACCAGGAAACAACTTCATTTGGCAATTTATCATGGTGAGAAGTGTCAAGGGAAAAAAAAATTACACTTATCAGAAACATTGCTAGACAGTCACACTGGAATCAGAGTCTTGTAAAAGTATTAAGGTTTGAGGGTCAGGATCAAGAAATCTTCATTGCATATTGGTGCAGAAAGCATAGACAGCTGCCTTGAGTGATTATTCCCCCACAGAATGCAGCCATCAAGAAGATATAAGGGCACTAAAAAACAATATGGGTACAATAAAATTTACAGCCTTCTCCTAGATCATCACCAGCATATTGGTATATATATATATATGGTTAGAGCTGTAGAACCACAAAAACAAAACTAACTCAGTTTATTGTAATTATTTTTACTACACATTTTAGGCAAGGAAACATAATGCATTATTGTCTTTAGCAGCAGGATTAGTTGCTTCTTTTCCTTGAACTCCACCTGGTTGAGACTAGCTGCCGATTTAGGGAGCTAGACAGGTGTCTGATACCTCCTTGGAAGGAAAATAACCATTTCCATTCCAGCCCACTCCCACTCCCAGCTTCCAAGAGACTCTGCCCAGTCCCTGAGGAGGTGTAACACACACACAAACACAAATATATATGTATATATCGNAAAAAAAAAAAAAAAGCTTTCCACTTCTTGGAAGGCAGGTTTCTCATCCTCAGTTTTTTAAAATTCTAGGTGTGGAAGGGGAAATTCTAACTGTAACTGCTGAGCAGTGGTAAATTGTGATCAAGGAATGATCTGACACAGAGAGTAAGAGGGCTTAAGAAGGAGTTAAACTGAGTAGAAGCAGAAATGCCAGAATAAGAATGACTCCTTGCAAGGGAGTGAAGTTTCCCTTGGGGGTGAGAGAAGAAATAGCCTTATCATTGCCCTGTAGCCATCCTGGCATTAGAGGGCTCAGGGCTGAAGCTCAGTGGCCATGTCTAAGCAGCAGAGCCAGGCTGGAGGATGGACCCACATCTAGGCTGAGGTGCCCAGTGCAGCTGTTCACAGGATTAGTACTGGTGCAAATGTATACAAGGAATGTGCTTGAGATACCTCTTTGCAGAACCCATGTACAACTATCTATTGTGGTGAGACTCTGTGCAATGCATTGCTCATTATTTTTTTCCTTTAGATTTAAGCATGGAAATGTGTTTGATTCACTTCAGGGAGTAACATAAAAAATCCCCAACAGAGTCTAAGGCTCAAAGACAGCAAAATAAACCCAGAAAGCAAACACTTCCTCATTTCAGTTATTCTGATTAAAAATGGCGTGATTTTGAAGGCTTCCTTCAGACATTGCATATTGATGGTTATCGGTGTTTTGTATTGCTCTCTGAATTTGTACCACAAGTGCCCGTATAGGCAGCCTCCTTCAAGACCTTGTAAAGTGTCAGAGGGAATGTGCAAAGATGCTGAAGTTCCTGGTCTGCCTGCTTGGATGATACAGCATGTACTCAGCCAGCAAGACAGTCAGTGTGCACTGCACTCACCAGCCCAGGAACAAAGCAGCAAATGGCTGAGGAAAGGAAATATATCATCCAGCACCAGGGGGCACCGCAGTCAATGCTCCTCTTTCTCCCTTGCCATCCACTCCCCTCCTCTCTGCACATCCACAGGGTTACCAGCAGTGAGAGCAGTCCCTATACCCCATACCTCAGGTCATTTTCAGATAAAAAAAAATCCACTGACAGCCTTCTCTGCAAAATCTGCTAAGTGAGGTCTGCTTTTTTAGTCTCATCCTTTGTTTTTCACCTATGTGTTCCTTCATAACCATCCAAGTTTTTCCCAGGACGGCTCAGCTTGTGCAGAGAGAGATGGCTGTGGTGGCTGCCAGGAGAGCTGATGGGTTACATCGGGCAGCTTCCCTGCTCCAACACCTCCAGTTTGATGCCGGCACACTTCATGGCTGCTAGCATGCAATGACTGACTGCTCTCCTCCTCCCTGTTGACCTCATTTGGATGCAGTGGAGGCGGCTCTCTTCTTTGGGGCACTGGTAAGGCATCAGGCAGGAGCACCGAGTCTGTGTGTCTGTGAACGAATATGTTGGGATTCTAGTTGAATATGTCATGATTAAAATCACATTTTGTAGTTTAACTTCATTTCAAAGTCTAACAAGGAAAACCACTATTGGAGATTTGTGATACATTAGTTACAAACAACCAGTAGTGAATACACCAGATAGTAGGGTTTTAGAAATAGAGACAAAAGCAGCTTTAAATACTAGCTTTTGCAGTAGTGGCCTAGCAATAAAGTATCTGTTTTCATCCACCGTATCTCCCTGTCCTTTCTTCTAAACAAAAAGATATTAAGTTGACTTCTCTTCCCAATTATTCTTGCACACAATGTTGCTGTGAAATGGAGTCTTAAGGTCCATATTGTGTCAGCTCCTATTTCATTAGAGCTCCCTTTATGAATGCTAAGCTACCTGCTTCAGGCTTGTGGTATAGCTCAGTCCTGCCATTATTTCATTATCCATTTCTGATCTAATCTGATTCTGATTCTTTATATTCTTTCCTAGAAATTCCCTAGGCAGGAAACTAAATTTCTGCCTTCCCTTTCTTAAGATGTGAAAAATACATGTTTTCCTTCATTTAGCTGCTTCTACATAGTACTGCAGTATCTCTGCCTCTGTTTTGATTCCAACTACTCATTCTCAGGAAACCCAAAACTTTCACTTCCTAAACATTTGTGCATACTCCTGAGAAAAAGGACTTTTGTGGAGATGGTGAAGAGGAAAGTCCAATTCAGACCTCTTCAGCAGTACAATGAAAATTTTTTTTTACTTAATGTGTTTTTCTCCTCTCTCATTTTCCCCACACATAACAGGGGTCCTCTGTAGGCTTTTGAGAAAAAAAACCACAACACTGAGGTGCTAGCACAGGATCCAAGTTTAAGCTACTTCCATCGTGGAAGCAGATCTAGGCTTCTGAGGGACTCTGGTATTAACTAAGTCCAGTACTTCTTTCAACTGTAACCACTTTCTGAAGAGCTCAAGGTGACTAGAGGTTCAATCACAGCATATCCCTTGAGGTGCACACCTGGTCATGCCTTATGCTTCAGACCCACAAAGAACATCTCATGTTGTATATTTACAGCTACCTACTTCAAATTCTGTGCTGAGGAAATCTTGTGTCTTCAAAAAAGGGTTTTAGGATTGCTTTGCTGCTATTGCTGGACTTACTATAAGAAGACAAGGTGTGATAAGCATTGTATTTGTCTCTGGAAACAAGTGAAGGAATGAGTGTAGCTTCCACTCGGCCTTTTCCTGGAAAGAGCTTGATGTGTGTGTAGCCAGATAGCACTTCAGATGTTTACAGGAAATCCCAGTGCTCTTATCACCAAGTTACACCGTAAGCAGCCAAGTTGCACAACAGTGTTTATAAAATAATCCTCTTAGGGATTTCACCAGCTTAGCCAGTTCACCAAAACTCTTAATAAGCAGTTTTCACATATAGGTATTAGCAAATTTTACCATCAAAATCCCATTAAGCCTGCTAGACCCAGTATTGTTTTTTCACTGGTCCCATGGCTTAATAGCATATTAATTATATGCTATAGAGGATGTGGCACAAATTAACTCTTGAAGTACAAGCTAGTGGTTACAGTAGCCTCACAGAGAATAGCCAGCAACAGTGATGACTGCTTTTTTATGATTAAAGATTCAAATGTTAATTACCCTGAAAAAGTTTCCTCTGTCTCCAAATTCCTTTTGTTCCTTGGTAATGGCAAGTGGCAATGCAACACCACTTGTGAAAAGGCACATATCTAAGGGTAATGCTTGGTTGCAGGGACATGAGACTGACCACACTTTTACAGTCCTCTCATCATAAATTGCTCAGGTGGAACACAATGCTTGTAAATCCCTCTCTTGGAGCAGTGAAGGAATCATCACACTTTTAGATTGAAAGGGCTGGATAAATCCCACCATCATACCTGGACATTCCTCCCAGTCGTAGCAAGTGTCATAGCCACAGGGCACTTTCTTCAAGCTGTTTGCAGAGAGCTTTGCCCTTTCAATAGCCCACTCCAGGCTGGAATCACCATGGCAAGGGCCAGCATGCAAAAAATGAAATGACTGCTCTCCAAGGCATATTTCAGCTGAATGCTGACAGCTGGGCTTAGTCACGTTCCGTTCAGAAACAGCATGGAGCACACAGATGTCTTCTGAGTACTGGCTGCCCCAAGAGAAAAAAGAAAAAAAGGAAAAATTATTTTATCAGGCTGTGGAAAAAGTCCATGCTTTTAAATGTTCCATCAGTATTGGATACAATGCAGCAAACCCATGTCCAGATTGGATATCTGTCTGAAGATCTAAGGCTGTCTCAGCTGTTGCAGGACCTGAGCCTGATACAGCATAGTCCTGTGAGATGGGGAAGCCTTGGTCCTGTCCCACAGATGAGAGGAGAAGGACATGTGACTACACAAGACAGGGGGTCCTTTTACCTCCACACAGTGTGTGAAATTTCCTCAGAACCTGGAGTGCTTTGTCTAAGTTACTACAGCTCTGCAGTTGTGTTTGTAAGTCTTCCTCTGAGGCACAGTCATTTTGGGACAAATGACAGGCAAACCCAGCCATGATGCTTGTAGTTTCTTTCTGTGTTGCTCTTAGTTTCTGAATGGATCCATTCTCATCAAGTGCAGACATTTCCAAGCAGCATAATTTAATGGAGCTTAGTTATTTCACATAGAATGGGAGCAATACAGCTCACCTTGTTTATGTTCCTGAGTTAAGCTTATAGCTTAAGTCAAGAAAACCTGTTCAGTTTTCAGAGGATTTGGCCTATCTACTTTTGACAATACCTATCACCCTTTAAAAACGCTTTCTGTCTACCCAAGGGCCATTGAGAGAGAAAATACCTGATTATTTGGCTGTTGACATGAATGAGATGAATCCCATGTGAAATAAAATACTTGTCTGTAGTCACACAGGACACCTGTGGTAGAGTGCATGTCAACCTCAGCCCTACAACTGCACAGCTCGTATTCAATCTGTGCTTATCTTTCCTGTCTCCAGCCCCACATCACATCCTCCTCCTGGACAGTCAAGTGCTCTAGGATAACACTCTGTTGATTTAAGTCTCAATGGTCTATGCAATTCATGCTGTGGAAAGAGACAGTAAATCCAAGTCTTACATATTTTTATGTGCTCTGAAGTTCGATACATACCATGTATTTTGCAGCATATTAGGTCTGAAAAAGGTGAATGTCAAACACATGGAGCACAATCTATTACAGCAAGGTGATGACAATGAAAATATAGAAATTGGAGGAATGTAAAGAAGAAAAGGAAGAGGTAGGATCTCCAGTAGCAGATGACAACATAGATTAGAAGGACGCACCGTGATATGCCATTTGGTTAATGTCATGGTTCATTTTTTCATAGACTATAAGTAGGGCTGTAATTTGGATAGGGAGGCATAGCTGGCTAATATCTGAACTTAGAGTATCCCTGAATTGCCATCGTCTTTTATTAGCCTCCCCATTTTGTGTCACAATGGACTCTTGGTCTATCATTGGAGAAGCTTAAACTTTTTGTGCTTGAAGTGCCTAACCTACCCACAATCTTCTTCTGGAGACATACAAACACACTGAGATCCAACTTGTTTTTGTCCTGGATTGCAAACACCTCTAATTTTAGTTTGCATATCTGAAATAAAAGATTGAGAGTTATTGTAAATAGTGACAAAGTGAAGTGAAATGTCTTAGACTCATGTCATAAAACCTAAAATGGATTTGATTCAATTTATCCCATATTTCTCTTTTCAAAAGCAGCTGTGGTTGGGGTTGCACAAGTACACATCAGTCTGCAAAAATCACTGGAAAATCCTGTGCAAAAAGAGAAGCTGAAGGTTCAGTAGAATGCATTTTCCTGCTTGGCTTTTGTAAAGCCTTTGAAATACAGCTGAAGTTTGGTTTGTTTTTAAGAAAACAGTTTCAGTATCTCAATATCATAATTGAAGTGTACATATATTGAACCCAAAACCCTGAACTCAGCGTAGAGGTCTGGGGTCGAACACTGTGCTAACCACAAAGCAAACCTAAAATGAACAACATATATCTTAAAACCAGCCGCTTGACTCCCAGTTCTAGCTAGCTGAGACAAATTGTGCTGTTAATACCAGCAGTACAGAAACAGTGAAGTATCTTCAGGCATACAAACCTTTTTCACATGTAATAGATCCCAAAATATGAGGTGTCCAGGACAGGTCTTTCCCACAGGTATACTGTGTTTGACCAGTGACTATAAACCCAGCTTTGCAGCTCAGAGTCATCATTTCACCAATATTGTACTGTTGCTTAAATGGGGAAATTGTGACACTGTCAGATGTTGGTGGCCTGGGGCACACTGAGGCTGTAGAAAACAAGATAAAAGTGTAATATTTGTTGTTTTTATGGTGTGCAGATATTTACAGAAAGTCATAATGCTTCATCTGAAGAGCCATAAACACACTCAGTAATGCTGAACATTCAACTGACATTCAAAGCTAATAAATATTTAACATAATTAAGTCTAGAAATTTTCAGCACAGTGTCATCATTTAAAAAATATTTGCAATCAAGAACTAAATAATTACAATGTGTTTCAAATGTATGCTAGTATGAGTAATTTAATTTTACAGTTTAATAATAAGAATGGCATCAACAGCTTCTTTTTTTTACTTTTTAAATGAAGCTATTAATACAATCAAAACAGATGGCAATAGAGAGCTTGTAAGTGTGTTCAGGATTTTTTTTTTGTTTTGACAAAATGAATACTAAATCAATGAAATCACACTGAGTTATAGAAAATTACTGGAATGTCTCTTGGCAAAATAAGGTCAGTTCTGATCCTCAGTTCTTAGGTGGACTGTAAGTAGTTCAGGACATTGATTTATTGTGGGGATTTTCAAGGTAGTCTGGAGAAGGTGTTGGTGGTTGGAGGCACATCATGGGGCAGACACGTTCCTTCAAGAATGTTTTCTTCCATATAACTGTATCAACCTAAAGATAGCTATAAGTCTCAAAAGAAAAGATGAGTCCTTCGGATAAAGATATTTAGAACTAGACAAGAGAAGGAACTCACAGCACCCCTCAGTTTTCTAAAGCATTGAATATTGCAATATCCTTACAAAGCAACACTTCTGAATTGAAAGAGGCTAATACAGTGACTGAGTAGGTCTTTGACATCTGTATGAGGAAAACCTTCTTAAAATGCTTTCTCTTAGAATCATAGAATGGTAGGTTTGGAAGGGATCTTTAGAGATCACCTAGTCCAATCTCCCTACAGAAGCAGGTCCACCTAGATCAAGTTGCATAGGAATGTGTCCAGGCAGGTCTTGAAGACCTCCAAGGAAGGAGACTCCACAACCCCTCTGGGCAGCCTGTGCCAGGGCTCCCTCACCTGAACAGTGAAATAGTTTTTTCTTAAATTTAAATGGAACTTCTTGTGTTCCACCTTCATCCCATTACCCCTTGTCCTGTTGCTAGATAAAACAGAAAAAATGGATGCCACAACCTCCTGACACCCACCATTTAGATATTTGTAAATATTAATAAGATCCCCTCTCAGTCTTCTCTTCTCTAGACTAAACAGCCCCAGTTCCCGCAGTCTTTCCTCATATGAAAGATGTTCCAGTCCCCTGATCATCTTGATGGCCCTGTGCTGGACTCTCTCCAGAAGTTCTCTGTCCCTCTTCAGCTGAGAAGCCTAGATCTGGACACAGGACTCCATATGAGGCCTCGCCAGGGCAGAGTAGAGAGGGAGAAGAACCTTGACCTGCTGGCTACACTCTTCTTGATGCATGTCAGAATGCCATTGGCCCTCTCAGCCAGGAGGGCACATTATTGGCTCATGGTTAGTTTATTATCAATCATGTTTAGTTTATTATCAATCAGGACTCCCAGGTCTCTCTCTGCAAAGCTGCTCTCCAGCTGATCGACCCCCAGTCTGTACTAGTGCATGGGGTTGTTCCTTACCAAATGCAGGAGTCTGCACTTGCCCTTGTTGAACCTCATGAGGTTCATCTGCCCAACTCTCAAGCTGGTTGAGATCCTGCAGATCAGGTATGATTACAGATTATTTTGTTAAAATCTGTATTAAAACAAATTTTATGTGATTTTCTGCTACTTTTGTTTTGTTGCTGGTCTAAATTTGTTTTCTCTTTCTTACTTTGACATTCAACAGTCTGTTGGGTCCAGGTTTGGTCAGGCAGACATTGAAGGAATTGATAGCCACTGAGGACATGACCACTCATACAGGCTATTTCAACCTCCTCCCCCACAGCATACCAATTCTTTTCATTCTACAAAAAAGAAAAAAAAAAAGCTCCTCAAAAACCTGTGGTTACAAAAAGGGACATTTTCAAAAGAAACTATGATAAAAGCCTGATGATATGATGCAATGTGCTTTTCCTATTCTGATATATGTCATCCACTCGCCTATGTAATGATATGTTTGTCCAGCTGCACTAGCTGATGTCATGGTTACAAAACAAGGATTTGAGGACCACTGTTTGAAGTGCATTTTAGCTTGTGTTTGCTTCAGTTGCTGGTGGACATTTGTGGACTAGAGTTGCACAGCATGTCATATACACAATGTGCTCACCAGCACAGTAGCTAGCTTGGGTGTCAAGAATATGTAGCAAAGAAAATGTAAAATTCCCCTGCTCTGCAGCTACTACACTTTCCTTCTAGATCACTCAAATTTATGCTCACCCTGATAAAGCCATTTTCTGGTGGGTCTGGCCTGGAGCATGCAGACTCAGGTTCACCAACTAAGACATCCTCTTCTCTCCTGGATTCATCATCATTTATGCAAGGAGCACCTCTGAAAAGTAACAAATTTGCTGGTAAGGATATATCTTGAGCATTGGTGTCACCAAATAGCAATGACAGAATGTCAGGAGCTTTGAACAAGGCATGCTGTGAGTATGTCCCATCGCACCTCACCGGTGAAATTCTTTTCAATGAGAGATGGTGGACATCGGCACTTGCAGGTGTTGATAGGAAGGAGGTTGTGAGAACACTAAAAAAGTGATAGATACAAGGCTACCATTTCTGCTGACATAACTCATGAAATAGTTTCATAGGGTAAGGAGAAGAGACAAAGAACAGCATATGGAGGAGGTCTCTAAAGAATCCATGGGGTTTGATAGAGTTTAAAATTATGTATGCCTATGCATAGTCTAACATAGTCTATTGCCACCAGGCAGTAGTCAAAGGAGGCTGGTCTATGCGAGCAGGGAGCTGTACAGCCCATGATGTCTAATTGAGATGAGTAACAAAGAACTTTGGATCCCATTGCTTTTAATCCTCTGCTTTTCACTCAGGAATCTCTGCAGTTAATACAGCAGGGATGATGAAAACAGTGCTGTTCCAGTAGAGTAAAACTGAACCTGCACAAAGCCTTGCTCTTGAAGATGCAAGAAACTAAGTCAGTTTGGGATTGGAGTTAGGAATTTTATTTGAAACTATGCAAAACTAGTACCTCAGGCATACTGAAAGCAGGAATGTGAAAAGCTGAGTAGTTTCAGTGGAATCCTCTTTGAAACTGAGCTCAGACCTAAACCTCTAAGAGAAGACGATGTGATAGTAGAAAAAAAAAAAAAAAAAAAAAAAAAAAAAAAGGAAAAAGAACATGCAAACTCTCCTGAATGGAAGCAGATGAGCTCTCCATGACTTTGGAGAGGAAGCCATGCAAAATAGTGTCAGAAATCTGCAGGCATACTTCAGTATGTACTTCTTCAGCCATTTTCTAGGAATAAACAGTGAATAAATCCAAACTTGAAGCAAGTTGTGAAGATTTTCAGACATTTCCTTCTCCCAGCCCCACCACAGTAATTCAGACAGGGGATCTGTCTGCTCATTCTCCTTGGTAATCACAAAGCTATTCTGGAGGACTCCTTTACTCTGTCCCATGACTACATAGATCTTTTAATCTACCATCTTACCTGTCCATGAATACAGAAACATAACAGTCCTCCTCTTCTTCCCATTCGCCTTCACAAGGCTTCCCTCCATTCATTGGGGGGGGATTATTACACTCCCGGGTCCTTCTTGTTTTGAAGGAAGCATCACATGAACTCCATTCAGACCAGCAGCTCCAGCGTCCATCTACAGCAACTGCAAGAAATAAAAGAAATACCATCTTTTGGTAGATCTATATAATACATAGTACTTACTTTAACACCACATATAAGAGAGATGGTGGCAAATTCATTATAGCAGTTTTCAGAGAATTTAACATTGTTACTGTTAAGGGAGCAGATTGTACCTAGAATGTGAAGTTTTCCAAAGAGAAGATTAGTCAAACTACAGATGCTCCATGAAAACCTTCTTTTATAGTTCTGTTAGCAAGTAATACTCAAACTCTATTGCACACACAGATGTTTGAGTTTTCATGATGCTGACAACTTTTTTAGGTATCTCAGTATTTACTGAGTTATTTAAATAAATCCGAACTCCACATGTAAGTACCAAATCTACATGCTATGCAAGCTAAATGAAAACACTAATGTCTTTTCTTAATCCCTGGGGTATTTTTTCTGTGCTACATTGAAGCATATACAAAAATTTTCATTTGCACATTCTTTCTTTTCTGCATGCAATAGATTTTCTGTGTTAATATCAATCTGCGTATCTTCAGTTGTTTATTTCTTTCAAAACATTCCTTTATAAGGGGCAGATAATGAGATCTATAGCTGTCTAAATGACTTTCCTTTCTATCTCTTTCTGGTCCTAGAATAGAAATATGTCTAATTCTAAATATAATACTGTAAGCCTCTTCTTTTTCCCATAGGTATGGCACTAGTGCCATTTTCATTTAAAAACCTGTTCGCATGAAATTGTTCTTTAAATTCTTCGGAATGGTGATTATGTTCCCTCTCCTTCAGACAACTGAGATTTCCTTCTGCATTGTAATCAACAATTTTTATCTCCATTAGGCATTTAGCCTTAAGCACGATAGGCTGTAAGGAATACTAAGGAATGGATTTTTCAATTTTGCACAGGTTATCTTTAATGTCAGCTTCTTCCTTACTGCTGAACAGCTCATTTCTTATTATGTAGATAAGAAATCTGCTATCATGCCTTACAATTTCTTGTGAGACAGTGTTCAGTTTGATTCTTGATTTTTAATCCTACTTTTATTCTTAACACTTTCTGACCATAACCATGGGATAAGAAGTGCTATGGATTTTGTAAGAGAAGGTTATGTCAGATTCATCTTTGACAAGTAGATACTAGAAGGACCACATTCACATTATGACAGTATCACCTCAAATACCTGATTTGTAACCTGGAGCTCGTATCTCACAGTTTTTGCCATAGGTGCCAGACTGGCACAGGCAGAGGCACTCTGTCCCAGAAAGCACAGGCCTGCCGTTGTTTGGGCATGGGGCACAGCGGCAAGGGTCAAACCTGCCCATGTATTCTCTCAGGGCTCTCCCCAGGTTGCGACGTTTGGTTGCTGCACATGGCACATTCTTCACCAAATCCATGATGGGCGACACCTGCAACAGCAGACAGCTGTTCAGCAAGCAGTTACTGAGACACAGCAGGGTACTGCTGAGGAAAGCTCCAGGATTTTAAAGGCACTAAAGCCTACAAATTAAGCTGTATCACATCGGTGTGCTGGAAGTTACAGACACTTTAAAGCTGCATGACAGTACTATGTATCTATACTGTCCTGTTTATGTTACATTTATTTCCCCAGTGTAGGGCTGTGTGAGGCAGCGGAAAAACAGTGAAGTGGGACACTGTATAAAAATTCAGGACACTATAGATGACGTGGGGTTTGCTTATGCCCGCATCCTTCCTACACTGTCTTCAGGAGATCAGCAGCTGTAGTGGGACAAAGATGCCAAGCAGGCCTTGGCCCACTTGCAGCATTTCCAGCAAGCTCATTAAATGTGCAGGACAGAGATACCAGGAGACTGCTGTTTTTTCTCAGTTTAGATACATACCATACCTTGCACTACAGGCTTGATAAGGGAATGAGTACAAGGGAAGAAGTATACCCAGCACCATGTGCTGTTTTCCTCCACAGTAACTAAACCCTGTCCAAGCCCAAACTCCTGCCATTGCTACAGTAACATACTTGTATTTCTCCCTCTTACTCTCACTGGTGGAGGCACAAGTAGTTCTAACAAATGTTGTGTATATCTATGTTTTGCCTGTATTTCAGTGCTTTCGTATCACACACAGCATTATACTGATTCAAAAGACAAAACACCTGTAGAGCTCTCTGAAGAGCTGATAACTGGTGAGTGCTTTATTACTTCAATATTTTTCTTCGTTATTCTCTTACCTCAAAGTCAACCACCACTGGATTGTCCTTTGTTGATTCTAGCCAGTTTGTGAAGACTGTGTGTCCTGGAAAAGCCCCTTTTTTCTCCCAGGCCAGAGCTGCTGCATATTCTGACCTGCCACCTTTTATCAGTGAGATCGACCTTTCAGCTGACTCCAAAATTGAACCTGAAAGGAGTTTTCATTACGGCATTGTCAGACAAAAGAACAGTGTAACAACAGAGTTGAAAGAAAAAGTATAAGAGCATATAAAAGAATTACTGTGATTAGTTTTTTGAAGTTACAGAATAAAGTCTAAGCTCACAAAAGCAGACTTTGTTATGACAGCAGCCTGTCATAGTCTTCCAAATGAAAGTGTTTGAGACCTCATCGTTAAGATATTCAGAACTACACAAGACACTTGTGGAAAAAGCAGGGGATACAGCAGGTTCCTCTAGAAGAGCACACTGCAAGGTAAAGTCTTTAGTGCCAGCTATAAACATGAGTAATGGAAATTTATCATAAAATGAGGACAAAAAGATGTGGAAGTGATGAAATCTCTCATGTTAGTGATGCTGAACATGACTTGTCATTCTTGCAGAAAATGCACCAACTTTTCTGTCATTGCCAGGGAATTCCTGCATCTAGAAACCTGCTTGGCAGGGGGAAGGTGGGAGAAGAAGTTCAGAGAGTATATTATTGCTGCCCAACCTTCTCAGTAAGCCCTGAGCAACTGTTAAAGAAGATCAGGAACTCAGTCAAACATAGTTCTAGTGGTATCCATTTCCCAGTTCAGCATGCCTGGGCCTGGACCAAGTGCCACAGGGAATGTTTGTCAGATCCAACTGGAACAGCCAGTGCCACCATATCACCACTGACAGTGCTCCAGAGCAGAGTGCTTCTACATCACAATATATTTTGCAAGTAAGGAGATGTTTCCAATGCTTGCTTCAGAGACAAACATTGAAACATTGGCTCTCATGACAGTGATGGAAGAGCACCTCTAGTTCAATGAAGTTGGGAGGTCACCTGAGGCACCTAGCTAAGGACAACGGTATCTCTCAGGCTAAGAAACACAATCTGAGCCCTGTTTCCATAACGGTCACCTTCTTGTTTCTCAGTCATCCTGTTTGTGGTGCACCTTGTACTGACTTCTGTTTTCTTCCAGAATAACACACGTCTTCTTGTTTCTGCTCGGACACACTCAATTGATTCATCCACTGTCAAGCCTAGAAATACCACAGAACAACATCTGCATCACCATAACACTGTTACACTGTTACTGTGCCCCAGACTGCCATATCAAGGTGAGCAGGCGTCCCTGCTCCTCACCCACTCTTCTGTGGGTCACAAGTCTAAAGGATTTTTTTTCTGTTGGAAAGCTTACTGTGTGGTATAAGAATCAAGGGATAAGAGAAGCTGGTAAACAAATAATGATATTTTCTTTTTTAAAATTACATACCCGAATTCTTCAATTCCTCGGAGCTGTACTGGTAAAGAATGTCATAGGAACCACCCATCTTCCCAGAGGTGTAGTAATGAGTGCCAAAGTCATCAAATATTCTGCTGTATAAAATGTAGTTGTACTCCAGCGGTAGGTGATTGAGTGCTTTCAGAAAGACATCTGAGAGCTGCAGACTTGACTCTTTCATAGTGAAGTTTGCTACAGAAATTACTTTATGGACTCTAATAAAGTTGGAATTCTGAAAATCAGAAGAGGAGAGTCTTAACACCTTCATACGTAACTAATTGCAGAAAATGGAAGAGCCAGGAGTATATTCCGAGATACATTGCAAGAATTACTTAATTCTGTGTATTGTGCTGCTTTAACCATGACCAAACTAGCCCTGGAGTTTCCAAGAATCTTGAGCTCATTGTTCTTTTATGTTGTAGGAGCATATAGTGTTCCAATGAAAAGTAGGACTCCATGAGCATTTACCAAGCAGAAAGAAAAAGGACTCTGGCCATAACAAATAAACAGTCGATTGATAGGACAACTAAAAGTTCCAGAGGGTAGGCTTCAGCTTCTAAGTATCCATGGGCTGTGTCATGGTTTGACCCGGCTAGCAAAGAAGCACCATGACAGTCTCTTGCTCGGTGCCCCATATCCACCTCCACCCTTGACCCCAGAGAAATGGGAGTAAA
>WBNH01008449.1:80410-110230 GCA_013401255.1 Urocolius indicus | reverse complement strand
TGTGCAGGGGCTCAGTTTGATGTTAAAGCCAAACTCACTCTATCAGGCATTAGCTGTTCGCTTTGGTGCCGAGATGGAAGCACCTGATTTAAAAGCAGAGCACGGAGAAGGGAGAGGGAGGCTCCTTTTCTCAGAGGTGGAGACACCCTGAGTTCACACCAGCAGTGGGTTCAGGTGTGAATTTATTTTCCCATGCCTGTGCTTTGTGGTTTTTTTTTCCCTCCAGGTGTTTTCTAGACATTGACTGGAGCTGCCACTTCCCAACCAAGCCTTGGCTGCACGTGTGTGCCTTTCTTTGACCCTCAGCTGTATTTGGCTTAGGGGAGGAATGACTTTGAATCACTGACATCAGAGCACGGAGAGGGGGCATTTCTTGGTGGTTCTGCTGATTTTTCTCCTCTCTGCTTCAAATGGGCAGAGGAGGAAAATCACAGGCTGAGCCTGGAGGAGACTGGGGGACCTGTTTCATGACTTGTTATGGGGGAGCTTTCCTGCCTGAACTATCCACCACGAACCACTGAAAGAAAAGAGTCTTTTCCTGACAGGGCACAGGCAGCACTCTGAGGCCTCAGCCTGTGAGCAGAGCTGTCCTCTCTTCCAACAAGCCTCCAAAGTCCTCTCCAGCACGTGCTGCTGCCAGGTGTTACCCTGGCATGGTTTTGTATTCCCTTGCAGCTCAATCCCCTCGCTCCACAGGCCCACACCAAAACCCCATGACAGTGGATCCTAACCAGTGTGGCTGCAGCAGCCCCCACTCAGCAGTCCCCGTTGGTTTTCTCTGTTTGCAGAGCTTATCTTCATTCTCATCCTTCCATACAGAGCCAGAAGGCCCCAACACACCAGCTCTCCCTGCGACTGCAATGCATTTTCGGTTGATTTAGTTCCTGTGCTGTCAGCATGTCCTCCCCTCTTCATCTGTGCCATTAATTCCTTCCTTGCTACTGGCTTCGGCAAGCATTAACAAGGGAAAAATAAATCAAGTGTTAGAGCACAATGAAGACTTGTGGGAAAAAGCTTTTCAGCCTTTGCTGAAGCTTTCATGCCTGTTATTCTTTACTTTGCTGATGCAGCTGGATTTACCATCCTGTTGAAAGAGCATATTCCAGACTATTAAAAAAGAACCACAACAAAGTAAAACCCACGTGCTCTTTGTATAGGTCAGAACTGGGGACTGGCTGCCAGAGACAACAGCATGGGACAGCTTCACAGCAGCAGAACAGAATGTGCACACACAGGCAGAGTCCAGCTTATGCTATGTTCCTCAGAACAAAGCGACTCAGCCACATTCGGGAGCCACATCTGTCCAAAGGTGTTTGTGTGAACGGGCAGGAGCTGTGGGAAGGTGGAGTGGCCTTTCCCATTCAAGGTGATGGGAAGCTTGTGGAAAAAAAAAAACCAAAGCAGCCCACCTCAGTCTAATTTGAAGACTTAAATTCATGTTTTGGAGCATTGTCACAACCTTTAGTCTCCCCTACACAGTCGAAGTGTCCATGGAATCCCTTCAAAGAAGCTGCATTTCTTCAGGGTCATGATGGTCTCACCCTCATGGCTACAGCAAGATTCCCACACCATGGTATATACTGATATATTTTCTACACCAAGCCTATATTTATCTCTGTCTCGTGCTTGTGTTACGCTTTGTACTTTCAAAGTGCATTGCAAAGCTTCCTTTGTCCTTTCATCTTCTCTTTTTCCCCCTCACACAAACCATGAGAAACTAGACTATACGGGTCAAGAGATCAGAGAACTCACACCAAGAATGTTCTACCCCATGCAGTTCTCCGTGTGGTGGCTGGCTCCAAATAACCCCAAACATCCGAGATTGCACTCAGAAATATGGAAAACAAACGTTTTGAGGATGCAGGGAGGGTTCAGAGAGCTGAGGATCTCTCTACACTCAGATATGGAAATAACCACGAATGATGCAGCACCGAAAAGGTCCATGTGAATGGGGACAGGTGGAGTTGGGTGTGAGAGGGGTGAAAGATGCTCCCCTGGTGCTTGGTGAAGACTTTGAGAGTGTATTTCACAAAGGCACAGCCTTTTTCATTTCACAGTCCCCCTGAAATCAGTTAGAAGACCTGACCTCAGAGAGGAATCAGTGACCAAACCCCTGTAGACATCAGGAGGGGATGTGTTTTCACACAGTGTTGGGGGGGTTAAAGACCAAGAAGCATCAGGGAGACTTCGTAGCACGTGTGTAGTGCCAGGGAACTCAGCAGTGCTCTTGCCTCTTCTGTTGGCTGAGAAATTGCCCTTTTCACTTGACCTGGACTCTCCACAGCTTTGTGATCACTTCCTGCATGTAAACACCGACACGCTGCGGCTTTAGTCGTAGCCGCGGCGTTCTCAGAACGATCGGACAAACACAGCGCTGCTGGGGATGCACGTTGGCTCCAACCTCACAGCGTTTTCCCAGCTCTTCCCTTTGTGCTTTGGGGCTGTGTTTCCAGCATCAGAGGTTCCAGCATGGCTAAACATCCACAGCACGTGCCGGATGCTGGTGTGAGCTTGGTGGGCATGGAGCTGTGTCTTCAGTTGGGTATTCTCACCATTTTAGGGGTTGGACAGGGGTGAAAATCACCCTGCTTCCAGGCAATATGTGTTTTGGTGGGGCTTCAGGGAAAAATATGATTGTACTCCTTCCCTGGGAGTGAGAAATAATCACAGAGGTGATTTTCAAGCGCAGGGGGGGTGAAAGGAAACTCACAGCTCAAAGATTTCAACTCATATTTACAGTGTACAAGGTGGTTATATGTTTAAAGTTGGGTTGTGGGTTCTTTTTCCCCCGAGAATTTACACTTGGGCTCAGCATCTGTGTGACAGACCATGAAAAAAACACCAAACCATGGTTACTCCTTTCCCATCAGAGGGTACAAGCAGTTGCTTGACATCACCTCTCAGGGCTCTCCAACACCTCATGTCTCTGAGACCAGCCTGGAAAAGGCCCATTTCCAAAGCTCTGCAGCTGAAAATGAAAACACACAGCCCCTGAGGGACTCAGCTGTTGGCTCATTTTAATCCCTCCCCACGGGTCTCCCACAAGATCTGGTCCCCTGACCCTCCAGGGCTCTCCAACACCTCATGTCTCTGAGACCAGCCTGGAAAAGGGCCATTTCCAAAGCTCTGCAGCTGAAAATGAAAACACCCACCCCCTGAGGGACTCAGCTGTTGGCTCATTTTAATCCCTCCCCACGGGTCTCCCACAAGATCTGGTCCCCTGACCCTCCAGGGCTCTCCAACACCTCATGTCTCTGAGACCAGCCTGGAAAAGGGCCATTTCCAAAGCTCTGCAGCTGAAAATGAAAACACCCACCCCCTGAGGGACTCAGCTGTTGGCTCATTTTAATCCCTCCCCACGGGTCTCCCACAAGATCTGGTCCCCTGACCCTCCAGGGCTCTCCAACACCTCATGTCTCTGAGACCAGCCTGGAAAAGGGCCATTTCCAAAGCTCTGCAGCTGCCAATGAAAACGCTCACACAGCCCCTGAGGGACTGAGCCAGCGGCTGCCCAAGGGTCTCCCACAAGATCTGTTCCCCCTGACCCTCCAGTTCCCCAGGAAGGGCCATTTTTTTTGGGGGGGTTCAACTGTCTTCTCATGGCAAGGAATAAATGTGAAGAGGAGGCACACGCAGGGTGCTGGCAGCCAGCGGCCAGCTCAGCCCCAGGCACGGGCGGGGGCTCCCGAGGCTGGAGTCCGCCGGCTCTGCAGAGGGCTCCCGCGGCCGCTCGGGCAGGAAGGAGCCGGGCGGGTGCGGGAGCCGCTGCCCGTCTCACGGTTAGCCCGAAGCGGTCAGCTCGGTTAGGCGAGCCCGGGGCTCCTGGCGAGGCCTTACCCCAACCATGGGCAAGAAAGGGAAGCGGGAGAAGAAAGGGAAAGGCGCCGAGAAAACGGCCGCTAAGATGGAGAAGAAAGTGTCTCGCAGAGCCAAGAAGGAAGAGGTGAAAGGAGCAGGGTCCGGACCCTCCTTGGGGTATTGGCGTGGGTGTTGGGATGCTCTATGGAACGAGGCTTTTGCAAAGGGGAAGCCCGTCGGTGGGAGGCTCGGGGGTGGGGGGGATGGAGGGTTTGCAAGTGGGGAGAAGAAGCAGCGTGTCCACGTGCGAGCGGCTGTGGCTCGGCTCAGACCGCGAAAGCCGCTCCGAGGTTCGCTTGGGAGCTTTTAAGGATGCTTTTAGCATCCTTTGTATTCAAAGCTGCAGCAAAGGAAGACGCGCGGGGCGGGGAGGGGTGGGGGGAATAGTTCCATCGGGTATGAGATGTCACGGGGTTTGAGAGGTCACTGCACGCCTTGTGAAGTTTTCAGGGTTGGTGTTAGCATGGTCCTGGTGAGAAAAAAAAAAAAAAAAAGAGGTGTTATTTGTTAAGACAAGCTAGCTGTCTCTTAAGGTTAAGTAAAGGTGGCCCGTCCACCTCTTGTCAATCAGGTTAGTAGTCCGATTCTTATGACACGACATGAAGATGCTGCCTCGAGATGCCCCAGGCGCTACTGCCACAGCCCATGGGTGGTTCTTGGGAGTTCCCAGGCTGGTGGGTTTATTAAGTACAAACAAGGACACGTTAGCACATACACAAAGTGATTTACAACTACAGGGAGCGACAACAAAAAAACCAGGGCGGTGAACAATAACAAAAAAAGATTATAATAAAGTTGTATGGGATGGTCCGTTTCAGTTTCGGGTGTTATCTTGTCTCCTGGCCGCGCTTGCAAACATATGGATTATACCTACTGATGTAAAGAACGCTTTCACAAGTTTCACAAGTGTTTGGCAACCTTTTCCCATCGGGATGTGGAGAGTCTTGGGTCAGCAAGTAGTTCGAAGTTGCCTTCAAACCATTTGCCCTTAGACCCCAAAGGAAAACCTGAACATTTAACTGAAGTCGCATTTGTCAGTTCTATGATTTGGTATTCCAAATGTTTATATTTGTTAATTTTTTTCCCTCAGCTGCCTCTTGAAGGGTAGCTGACTTATTTTCAAACCCAATTGTGACATCCACCACCTTTGCAATTCGACCTTTCACCAGAACCAAATCGGGTTTAAATAGTTCATTTTTGTTATCCCTAATTAGGGGTTCTTGGAAAACTCGCCAATTGCACCTTTTAGCTTCTTCAATTAAGATTTCACAAAATATAGTTGTGACGTCTGATTCTGGCTTCTTGGACTGATGGACAGAAGCCGATAGTATGGTTGCTAATATGGATGATAATATGGGTGCTAATAACTCACTGAAGGGTCAGTAGAGGGGCTAAAGGACAGTGCCTGTGTAAGAGAGCACTTGGGGAAAAAGAGGATAAAGGGTGAAGACCACTAACAGAAAGACTTCTGCCATGTCACTCACAAGCTGAGTACAGTGTGTGACAGTAGGTGTAAAAGGAGGCCAAGGATGTGTAGTATGAGGATTCTTCTTACTTTCTGTCTCCCCTACCCTTTGCTTCTGGTCCTAAAAGCAAACGGAAAATGTTGTTTATTTTGCTCCTGGAGTGTGTGCTTATGTTTAGGCTTCAAAACAGCTGCTTTTTCCTGCTTGACACCTGGTGTTACCAGTGTAATGCAAAAGCTTAAGACAAGGAAAGTGCCATTGTACGTGTATATTGGCTGCAGGGAGAGCTGATGTGAGGCAAAATCCCCAGATCCTGGAAATCTCTGCTTCGACTACACCTCCAGAAAAGTTAACTGAAGGGAGGTGCTGAGCAATGGGTCAGGAACTCCCTGTAGCTGCCAACCTGCTTCTGCCCGTGCAGTGGCATGTATCTGCAGTTTGGAGGCAGATTTTAATTGACAGGAGAAGAAAGGAAGGAAAAAATATGTGCATGGTTCTCCTGCTGAAGTGTGAACTGGGAATAGGAAAGAGTTTCCAGCTCCAGTGAGGGATTTTGTTTTTTCCATTACAGACAAAAGGACCGGCTGGGTTGTGGTTTGTATTTGGTCATCACTTTGTTAGGGCTTGAATGATTGATATCGATGTCCCTGATTCCTGCAGTGCTTTTGCTGCAGGAGTAGCAGATGTGGACTAAATACACTTTGAGCACCATCCTTTTAGGACTCTTATTAGCAGCATGTTAGTGTTTTAGGGGAGACCAGTCTTTGAAGCATAGCTGGAAGCACCCAGCATCCCTTTTATAGTTGAATGAAGGGAGGAACATAAGCAGACAGTTGTGTTTTTGTTGAACAGGGAGGGTGAGTACTGGTTCCATGAGGTGTGCAGGTGGCTTTGTGCATGTCAAAGAACTCATGTATGGCTTTTTATTTTCAGGAGGATCTTGAAGCTTTGATAGCAGAATTCCAGAGCTTAGATGCTAAAAAGACCCAAGTGATCGAGTCATCCTGCCCACCTCCCTCACCCAGGTAAGAGACTGGAGCAGGCTGTGACCTACACAGTGGCTGATGGTGCTTTTAAAGCATTTTCCCCAAGAGTGGAAGGAATCACGTCTGGGATAGCTGATAGCTGAAGTTACAAAATATCTTGTCAAAGAAAGGGCCCAAAAGCTGGGTTTTTTTGGCCTTAAAATCCACTTCTTAGCCATCCCATCACCACAAAGGAGATGAAGCCAGGTTAGATTACAGGGGTGTGAGGAAAAAGAAGAGGTAAGAGGAAGTTTTGGATTTGGACTACAAAGCTGGGATGACTGAAGAGGCAAAAGGATGTGTCATGAGACAGAAGACACAAATGTGCCTTGGCATCCACATAACTTCTAGGTTATGTATTTCCTGTGGCTTGTTAAATAAATGGCTTTCTCTGATACCTTTTTCCCTCCCTGTCTGCAGCAGAATGGGTCAGTGCACTCCTGTTAAATGCCACAGGGATGTTAGTGGTCAGTTAGCTCCTCCTTAGGAGTGTCAGGGATGTGTCTCTGCATGGTACAAAACACTTTGGTGGTGTGTAGGTGAGCAATGACCAGTGGTGGCTGCAGAACAGTAAGACAATAATGAGACAGCCCAGTTCTGCCCATAGTTATGTGCCCTCATAAAACTAATCATTGTTCTTGACACACCAGCATTAAAATTGCAGAGCTCACGTCAGAAGGAGTGTTAAATGACAGTGTAATGTGTGCTCCTAAAATAGGAGAGGGTTTCAGACAGTGTCAAATTAATCTTGCTGGAAGTTTCAAAGAAGTTAATTTCTTGGAGAAGTTTGTAGCCCTGGGGTGAATATCCCATCCTGGTAATCTGACAGATGATGGAAAGACCTTTGTGGCTGGAGGGCAGAGGTGCTGGCTGAGTTAAAGGCTGAGAGCTGCTGGGTTGTACAAGACTCTCCTACATCTGATGTTTTGGCCAACCCCATTTCTTTTGCAGGCTTAACGGCTCCCTCTCTGCTCACCCTGAGAAAGATGAATTGATCCTTTTTGGAGGTGAATATTTCAATGGCCAAAAAGTAATGTATACTTCCAGTTTTTTTTTTTTCTTCTTTATGCTACCCTTTCCTTTGCTGTAATTTGCATGAGCCTCATTTGAAGTAAGATTCAAGGCAGCAGTCATAAAATATGTATTTGTCCTTGAATGAGAGCAAAATAGCCCTTTAATTCTGCCCTGACACTGCCTCATGCCCGAACAGTTGGCAGGAAGGAGACATGCTAGAACCCATTAAGAAGTGAGAGTGATTCTCTCAGCATCAATATTTCAGGGCTTCATAATTTCCAGATTTAATTGTGGCCATGTCTGTGCCTCATTTTTGATAGCTGTCAAAGAATCTCTTATCTCACACTTCTCAAAACAAGATACTTTTGCAGTTTTGCTGCTGGCAAGGCATTGCCTGTCTTGGAGATGGGAACAGTGGGAAATATTTGCGAGTGGACACTCTTCTTACTGTGTTTCTGCAAGTTACAAGTGTTTGTTGTGCTCCTGGGGACAAACTGGTCTTTATAACCCCAAGGACTTGTACAGATTGTAGCTTGAAATCTCAAGCCTGCCAATGATCCTTGGCCACCTTAGGATCACCCAATGTGATGTGCTAAACTAGTTCTGCTTGCTTCACTGAACTTAAGTTGTTTCTGGGGTTGTGCAGCAGTTTGGGCAACTTCAACCTGCACATCAGTGTTAAACTCTGACTTCTTAGGTCTTCGTATCTTGAGCTATCACAGGCTTAACTGAGGGTTTGGGAAAGAACAAGTGGTTCACTCTAAACAAGCTGCTGACTCCCAGTCTAGTGGAGGAGGTGGTTGTCGTCTTCCTCCGCCTGATGAGGCAGCTGAGCTGTTGATTTGCAAAGCTGCTGCTGTGCTTCTTCTCCCCTAAACTCCCAGATAGCCTTCAGGATGTGCCTGTGCTTGGCCAGACTGCCCCTGTCCAGCAGAGAGCTGCAGTGATGTAGTTTTGCTCTTCCTCTCTTACAGACATACCTGTATAACGACCTCTATGTTTACAACATCCGGAAGAACAGCTGGTCTAAAGTTGAGATCCCCAACCCACCGCCGAGGCGATGTGCTCACCAGGTAAAGCACCAGGTGCCATAGCAGCAGCTGGAATTGCTCTAAGGATGGATGGGAGTTGATGAGGAGGGTTTTTCTTTCTCTCCCCTGAGATTTTCTGGCTTCTCTTTGTTCCCCTGCCAGTGCTGTCACTTCAGCCCTTCTGCTGAGGGGGGCCTGTACGAGCTTGTCCAAGGTGCTTGTGCTCTCTGATCACTGAGGAAGGACCTGGAAACGTTAAGTGTGAAATGGAGATTTGGGTTTGTACCTCTTGGGTCAGCAGGACTCATGGAGGAGGCTCTTTTGAAGATGAATTCTTTGCTGCAGTACATAGGGACCAACTCAACCATCCGTGATGCCAGGATGGCATTTCAGAATGCTGGTAGATGGGCTGTTTTGCTTCTGTCTGCAAAGGCAATAGGCAAAGTCTTCTCATTTTTTTTCTGGTTATTGTATCATAACAATCCCCTAGACTTCACCTTTTTGGTGCCAGTGTCAGTAAGGCCACTGCCTGGTTGTGATGGTGAAGAATTTGGGATTGTTTACTTTATGTGAGCACCTGCACAGTAGCAACTGGACCAAAGACTTGTATTTTTTGCAGATCTTTGACCCTCACCAGCTGTCTGATAGATTTTCTTACCTGGTACATTTCAAATGCTGCCATGCAGGATGTCAATCTTATTTTCCTACCCATGGCCAAAGCTCTTCAGAGTTTCCTGGTAAGATCCAATATCCTGGTTAGGTTCATACACTCCTGTTATGCTGTGCCTAAATGCCAGTCTTGCTCTGAGCAATGTGTATCCTTTCTTGAACTGGAAGGTTCTGACTTGATTTTTGGGCTTCCTTAAATAGAACCTGATTTCAGAGGCCAGCTTCTGTAAAGAGACAGTATATTCAAAGACTTGAATGTAGGTGAAGAGGTGGTTGTGTTGTAGATGTGGAACTGTGAGGTGGTTGTTGGGGTGTTGGTTGCCAGCAGATGGCTGTCTAGCAGCTGCATCTGAACCCAGCAGGCAGCGTGAGCTGCAACTGGGTTAGCACAGACAATAAAAGGAGAAACCTACCTGGGGAGTCCTCCTTCAACCAAAAGTTCTCTCTCTGATTGTTAATTATAGTCACCCTCATTAGCTGACTGGTTTGTTTTCCTTGTGACTGTATTTGTAATGCATGTTGTGCATTAGCTCAAGGGTAAACAGGAGTGTGACTGTGGGTTTGTGAGTTGTCTTCAGTCTTATTTATCCTCTCTGGTCTTTGTCATCATTCTGGGCCAGAAGTCCCAAAGCCCTTCTGAAGAACCAAGATCCTTGTCCCAGTGGTGATCTGGGATGGGTACCCTGGGGAAAAAAACATGTGTGGAAGAATTTGTTTGTAAACAACCCAAGAGGTCTGGGTCAAGGGAGACATTTGCACAGCCGTGTTGTTTCTGGGATTCCTTCCTTCCTTCCTTCCTCTTTAGTTCTTATGCAGATAATTCTAATGAAGCAGGGCATTGCTTTTCTCTCCCTGCTTTTAACTTTCAGCTTGCACTGCAGCAGTGTTTTGATGATGCTCTGTGCCAAAAAAACCCCTCCAAATGAAGCCTTTGATACTCTACTCTCTGCTAAGCCCTCTCTGCCTTAAGCCCTGAAGTAACAGTCTCTGCCTTAAGTAAGTGAAGTAACACTCTCTGCCTTAAGCCCTGAAGTAACAGTCTCCTCTTGTCCAAGTGCTGTGCTTGGGGGTTCTTTGAGTTTGGCTGGTTTTTCTTTTCCTTCAGAGGGAGCAGTGATGCTTTTCAGGTCTTGGGAAGCATCAAGGGCTGCAGCTTGGCTTCTTCACTGCAAAGGGCAATTGTGCCTTGCTAATGGGCTTTTTTCCAAGAGGCTTTCCCTGCCTTCCTCTGTCTGCCTGGTGCAGAGATGTTGGACTGTGTTGTGGGGGCAGGAGGTGCCCCTGTTCCTCCCATGGCTCAGAGTTCAGCAGCCCCGATGTGTCTTCTGGGGGATGCTCTTTGTATGACTGCAGCAGGAGTAAAATATTGCTGAGTCTTAGCTGTGGGAAAGTTTTTCCTCTTGTTGAACAGAGAGATGTGAACAATTGTTAAACTAAATCCCAAGATGCTTCCCAGGGAACCTGGAATTTGTAGAAGTGGAACTCAGACTGCTAGGAGGTGGGAAGAGCCCAGCTCCTTGGCCAGCTTTGCTTTGGTGCGGAGAAGATGTGCTAAACCACAAGTAACTCTCATTTAAGCTTTAGCCCCAGAGAGCTGCTGTTGTCAAGCAAGGCAGCAGCAGCAGGCCCTGCCAATTGTCTGCTCTCTGGTATTCAGAGGCAGCTGCATATTTGAATGATGAAGTTCTCCTGTCTGTGGTTTCTGAGCCCTTGTCTGATGCAGCTCTCTCTTCTTGCCCTGGCAGGCAGCAGTGGTGCCCACAGCTGGCGGGCAGCTCTGGGTGTTTGGCGGGGAGTTTGCATCTCCCAACGGGGAGCAGTTCTATCATTACAAAGATCTCTGGGTCCTGCATTTGGCTACCAAGACCTGGGAGCAGATCAAGTAAGTGATGGACCATTTTATCTAGACTGTGCTTTTTGCCAAGAAAGGTTGGACCAGATGATCCTTGAGGTCACTTCCAACATGGTGTTCTCTGATTCTGTGATGTGTTCTGAAGTCAGTGACCTCCTGGGGAGCTGTGCTAGTATGATCTGAGTTTGATTCCTAGCATAGTGCTGTGATTTCCCAACTGTCTGTTCATCTCTCCCTTGACTACAGAGGTGCCAAGCCTAGAAATGGTGGAGGGGACAGCCTCCAGAAAGCAGGAGAAATGAGAGATGTGTTCCAAGACTATTGAGATCGAAGCTATTTTATTGAATATGTGATTTTTTTGAAGCATGGGAGGGCTCTTTAAGTGGTACAGGATTTAAAAGACCTGTCAGTGTGCAGGCTGATCTGCCTATTGTTAGGCAGAAGCTGATGTCATGACTGTGACTATACCCCTCCCAGCTCCCCCAGAATAACTTCTGAATCCCTTGCTCGGTCTCAGCCAAATAAAGGGGATGAACTCAAATGAGTTACATCCCTATGGGTTTCCTGTAAGCAGGCAGTGGGGAGGAAGTGATGCTCACCATAGAGTCCCTGCTGAGAGAAAGGGTTGACATTTCAACCTCACTCTTGGTTGAAAACATCCTCACTGGAGAGCAGAGTTAAAACCCAGCTGCAGGAAGAGCGAGGGCGGGAGATGGTTCTTTTGTGAGCCATTGGAGAATCCAGATGAGGCTTTGTTAGCTCCACCACTGATGGCTCAAATTGTTCTCTCCTGGCTTTGCAGATGTGTTGCTGTAGAGCCGATTTAGGGTTTTCCACTTCCAAAACAAATGCAGAGTACCTGCTAGAGAAGAGGAAATGAGGTGATTGCGAGGCTGTGCTCATCCCACATCTTGCCCCATGTGGGAGAGGAGCCTTGGGGATGCTGAGTGTAACTCGTACTGCAGAGCATGGAGAGTTCAGACTGCTGCTGAGTAAACTCAGTTGAGTTTGGAAGATGTCACTTTAGTGCAAGTAGTAGAAGAACAGAGTTATTAAGAAATGTCTGGACAAGAGAGACAAAAGTTCCTGTTCCACAGGGAAAGAATCATATGTGCTTTGTCTCGGGTGGGTTTGAATGTATTGATTGGTGTGGATTGAATAGCTAAGATGACCCTGCTGTGATCTGAACTTGCAGTTCTAAAATATCTAGTTATTCCAACACCATAACTTAAGTATCAGACAATTATGTTGCTTTTCCTGGCCTACAGTTCATGCCACAGACCGTCTTGGTGCTGTAAGAGTCTTTAACTGTAAAATGCTTTTGAAGAGAAAACCTTGAACAACTCATTCTTGTGAATAACATCCTTGTGCTGTGTCTGCAAGGGCTGCTGGGGATGTGCATCTCCATTATCTCCTGGCACAGTGCACAGCAGTGCCAGTTTGCTTGACAGTGTTAAAAATTGCTATATTTAGCTGCATTTACTTGCATTTTGCCTTCACAAAGATGGTCCAAACAAAACAAATCCCAACCACTTAGAAGACCTGCCAGCAACTGACTTTGACTTACTGGAACCACTTTATGTGTGTGGTGCACAGGGTTGCCTCAGTGCATGAACTGTTTGTTACTCTGCCTTAGAGCTAAGCAATATTTTAACCTAATTGCCTTGTTCTTTCCTAGAGAGAACACTCTTACTCAGCCCTACGTAGCCCAACATAGTCTCTCAAAGAGAGACAAGGAGCATCACACTTTGTGGTTGTGCTTGGGAACTGGCAGATTCCTCTTCTGTATAGTTCCTGGCTTTTGAGCCTGTGTAGCTCCCTTCCCTTTAATACTGAGATGCTCATGGTACTTCCCATAGCAGTTTGGGCAGATGTGGGGCTGTAAGTATTTCAGGGCAGCCTTTCACAAGCGTGTGTTCAACTTGAGAACTGGAGCAGTGACTGCAGGGTGCAGGATGCCTTTCATCATTGGTTTGTTTCTCATGGATGGCTCTTCTTGCTTACAAGCTATCACCAGAAATATGAGGTCCTGCAACACACAGAAAGGTGCTTTGGTGCTTAAAGAGAAGGGTATTTTGGTGTGCTGTGGACACAGGTAGTGTGCCCTTGTGTTTGTACACTCAGTTAGGACTGGACTTGCCCTCACAAATGTAGGATGTGAAATGGAACACTGAAGTCCTGCACTTGAGCTGCCCTCAAGTACTGGAGGATTAAAAGTGCTTTGTCCTGAAATGCCCCTTTGATGAGATGTTCTATGCATCATCACTTTCATTATGCTGGAAGGATTGTGAGATTAACCTGAGCATGCTCTGGCTGAAGGAATGAATGAAAAGGTAACTCACTCACACAGTCTGTAGCCACTGTGACATACAAGTCTTGAATTCTTGAATCTAGGGGCTGAATTCAGGTCTGTTATATTACTCTATGTCCCAGAGTAACTCCACAAGCAAGAGCAAATTCCTTCTGGAGCAGTTCTGATCAGACTCCTGCTGTACATGTATAGAGCCAATCCTTATCCAGACTTATCTCTTCATCTATTTTTAAAAGGAAGTCTGGGGAATTTCCAGCTCCCTCCCACGTGTCTGCTTCCTGGTGTCAACCCCATGGAGTTGAGTATTAATCATAATGCCTCTCAAACCATTGCCAAAGTGCTTGTTTTGGACCGTGAGCAAGGATACAGGTAAAAGGAGGCAGTCTTGAGTTTGGGAAGCAAGCCTGTGAGCTTGCAGGAGGTGCTTTCTGGAGTGGCAGCATGGTTAGATGTGCTTGGCTGTGCCATTTAGTCCTTCTAGTGTTTGGAAAGTGGGGACAAAAGGACCTTGGCTGGATGAATGACTCTGTGTAAAAATACTTTCTAAGAGCAAGGTTGCTGCAAAGTTTAGGAGGCCACATCCTTACATCAAAGGCCACAAACTTTCCTTTAGAGCTAATTCCTGCAGGGTGTAACACTAGGGCCAAGGAAGCTGAGATGATAGAGAACTGCAGGGTGAGGCCTCCTGGAGTCTGTTTCAGCATCTCTTCTTGTAGCTTGTGTTGCAAGAAAGGAGAGAACAGCCTGGTGATTGAGAGCAAGTGGTGCTGGTGCCAGTGAGACTGTTGGGCCTCAGACTTGGGTTTGTTTGTGTCTTCAATTGTGCACTTTTAAGAACTTGTTTATTACAACACACAGAGCAGTGAATAAACTTTTGATAGTTCAGAATTGATTTTTGACTTGGAGGAAACCTGTTTGAGAAGCAAAGGAGAAGAAAACCCAGTAAATGCCTAGAAAACCCTTCTCTCTTACAATAAGAAGTCAAAGCAGTCAATATTAATTCAGTCTTACCCCAATGCTGCTGTCCTGCTTGGAGTCTTTCATTGTGACTGCTGTGAGATTGTCATTTTTGATGGGGAATAAGGGCCTTCATTTTTCTCTCTCCACAGAAATCTCTCAGCACACTTCACAGCTACCTGCTGCCATAGGGTTGTGGGTTTAGGTTTTGCTCTTGTTTTCAGCATGTTTCTTATTTGTTTAGGCTTTGTTTCTGTAAGCCCTTCTCACATGTTTAACACTACCAGTTGGAGAAGTCTTGCTGAGTTCCTTGGTGCCAGCTGTGTGCACTTTGGGGAGACTTCTCAGGGAGAGTGAAAATGCTCTAGATGAATCCATGGGGGCAGAGAGCACACAAAGCATCCCCCTGTTTTCTCTGTAGTTTGGCCTAAAGTTGCCATTGTTTTGAGAGTTCTTGAAGTTGTCTTTTGTTCTCTCTCATATGGTGCTGAGTCTGTGGGTGAACATGATGGAAGGTGCATCTTCATTACCTCTCAGGGATGTCGTTACCAGCTGCCTGGCTTGGTGTGAA
The DNA here is from genome assembly GCA_013401255.1 of Urocolius indicus. Classification (NCBI taxonomy): domain Eukaryota; kingdom Metazoa; phylum Chordata; class Aves; order Coliiformes; family Coliidae; genus Urocolius; species Urocolius indicus. The sequence continues at coordinate 95,476 of WBNH01008449.1, read as the reverse complement.
GCTTTTTGGATGTGACAGATGGGGTGTTGTTGCTTGTTCCTGGAAATGGAAGTAGCACATTTAGCTGAAAGGTCAGGAAGGCTTGAAAGAGCAGAACAGTGATGTGCAGCTGCTTTTTAATGTGTAAGATAATAATGATGGGTTGTTTTGCTGCAATGCCTTTGTTTGTGAGGAGATCCAAGTGATTTACAAAGTCTTCTCTCAGTTTGATGTTATCCAACTGCAGGTGGAGGAGTGAAGACTCTGTGGTTCCATGATTTCCTGAGACATTGAAGGAGAGTGGACGTCAGAGCCAATCTCTGACTCTTTCTTGGAGAATATATCTGTGTCTGGAGTGTCTTTCTTGCAGTTGTGGGAGTTAGTGGCTGTTCATTAAACCCTCCTGAACAATTACCTCCTGAGTCATAGCAGAAGAGACTTAAAGACTTGGTGTGCTGTTTGGGACTAGATGGCTTAGCACTAGGAATAAAATTGTTACTTCAAAAGGCCTGGGTGACAAATACTAAGAGTTACAGGAAGAGCACACATGCTGTTCTGGAGAAAAGCATGCATATGGATTAAGGCAACGAAGTTCCCCATGGTTTCCTGTTCCAGGAGAACAGAAGCCCAGCTCAACCAGCCCAGCTGCCAATGCCTTCCAACAAAAATGGACTGGCACACTAAAAGGAAAGGGAATTTTGCTGATAAGTTGAATTTCTTTGTGTTTCAGGGCATCAGGAGGTCCCTCTGGACGAAGTGGACATCGAATGGTTGCTTGCAAAAGACAGCTGATCATCTTTGGAGGCTTCCATGAGAGTGCAAGGTGGGTTACTGCAGGATGACTGGTGGTGTTGTGTCCTCTGTAAAGAAAGACAACTGAGTTTCACCAGTAACAGAAAGATGAGCTTTAACAGAAGATTATCCTCAACAGTACTGTTGCTGAACTAGACTTTTATGTTAGGAGGACAAGTGATCTTGATTTGAAGTCTTTCAAGTATTTGAGGAAGCGTTGTATCACTTAGCTGATCACTGAAGTAGCTACTCAGCCTTGTAGCTAAAGCTCAATACGTCACTTTTGGTGTCTGGATCTTGTCAAAGAGCCTTGTCTTCCTAGTAACATCATCTTCAGTATGCTCATACTACACATACTACATGAGGTCAGAGCTACAGTGTCACGGGGGCTGTGAAGAGAGCTGAGTGATATTCTGTCTTGGAGACAACAACCAACATAACCACAGTCCCTGGGAGCACAGTGCAAGTTGCAAAGCCTAGCCTAGGTTTGGCTATGTCCTTGGGAGTTTAACCTGTGCAGAGCATTTTCCACTAGCTGGCTAGGAGAAAGAGAACAAGGCACATGCATGTTTTTCTCACCCCTCTAGACAGACATAGTTGCACTGTTTTGAGCTTTTGTGTTCAGGTTTAAGTTACCTTGGGCTGTGTTAACTGGAAAGAGTCGATGAAACCTCTGTTGTAGTAAGGAGGTAAAAAAGGACCCAGAGAAGTCTTGCTTAAAGGAGCTTTGTCAAGTGCAAACTGTTGCACTGCAATAGTAACCTTCACCCAAACAAATCTCCTCTCCATGGCTGGGTGAGGAGAATAGCCTGAAATGCAAGAAGTCAATAAGGTGTTACACCTCTTCAGAGCTTCCTGGTGCTGTTACTGAGGTAATCATTTATCCTGTCCTGAATGGTGACCGTTACAAAAACCCATGGTGTGCTGATTTGCTCTCCTTAGAGATTACATCTATTACAATGATGTGTATACCTTCAACCTGGACTCCTTCACCTGGAGCAAGCTGGCTCCATCGGGAATTGGGCCGGCTCCGAGATCCGGCTGTCAAATGGCTCCCACTCCTGAGGGCAACATCATCATCTATGGAGGCTACTCCAAACAGGTAGGAGAGACTTTGTGGCAAGCAAGTGCAGTATTTCCTGGATACTAAACAGTTGAGGTTAAAACTAAGGGGCTAGAGAGAGAACTAAAAGATGATAAATCCAAGTGTGGCCAGCATGATGATCTTGAGGTGTGTTGGCTGTGGAGTCCTGTGTTTTGGCTGCTTGGAGAGGACAAAATTGAGGTCTCTGTATTCCAGCTTCCCTCTGCTCAGCTTTGCAAGCCTTGTTTCCAGTGCTAGATTTGATGATCTCATCACATAACTGGCTGCTGCTCTGACTGATGATGTTTCTGTGTGTCAGGCAGCTGCCAGATGGCCAGAACCCACTGGTAAGAGAGCACGTTAGCCTGTGGTTCTGCCAGCTGGAGTGAATGTGCAGTTGTGCCCTTGCACTCTTCATACACAGGATGGCTCAGGCTGCTGTGAACCAGTATTACTTCCAAAAGAGGCATCTTCCCTTCTTGTTGTGCCTTTCTTCCTGTAATTGTGTGTTGAGAGGAGATGAGCTTATCTTGCTTAAAGTGGATTTTGTATTTTCCTTGCTAATCTAATCTGATAGCAGGAGGTGATATCACTGAGGCAGGAATGAGCAGCTGGGGGAAATGACACTTTTTTGGCAGCAGTGGTGGTTACTGACAACTGAAAGCATCCTCAGGTAGTACTTGTGTGTATTCCAGCACTTGCAGGTTAAAAGCAGCATTTGCCAGTGAAAGGGTTAAGGGAGCAAACTCAATAAAGCCAACAAAGACTTTTGATGAGCACCAGGCTTCCTCTGCTCTGCTTCTTGCTTTGTTAATCATGGTAATTTATACTGGACAGCCCTTTAACCCCCATGTCCTCATTGACCAAGTATCCTTGTCTCCATGCTGAGCTGGAGGAAGTAAATATTTCATTGAGCAAAAGAGGCTCCTGCAAAAGCTTTTAATGCTGTGAAGGCAGACAGAAGCCCTGGCTCCTGCTGCTCCTGTCTCAGTGGAGAGGCAGCGCTTCCAGCAGCGCATTGCTGGGGGAGGAGGACGCCTTGTTCCTCTAATGTGAATAAATGAACAAAGAAGAGGAGCAGGGACAGAGGAGAGAAGATAGTCTGTCTATATATTTAGAAGCATTTGTGCCTCCTCACGGCCTGCACTGAGGGCTCTATCTCATCAGATGTGCATTTGATTAAACAGCAGTAACAATATAGAGGCATTTTCTGCCCGAAAGGGCTTTGTCTTCTTCCTTTCTCTGTCTTGTTTCCTTGAGGATGGGAAGGAAGCATGAGTCTGCATGCTCTGCTACATGTGGATCTCTCATGGCTCCCGAAAGCATCTGGGTTTCAAGTGCACGCTGAGCCCCGTGGAAATGTGCAAGTTGATGCATGTTTGAAGTTGGTTCTGTGCCTCTTTACGAGGATGGGCTCTGTCACACTGCTTTGCCTTGTTTTGAGCTACCAAAAATGAAGTAAAAGGGATGGGGGAGTGCAAAGCTGCTTTCAGTCTTTAAGCAGGGTACTGAGCAAGGATAAGAGCTGGGTGCAGTTCCTCTCCAGCTTGGAGAACAGCTTTTAGATTAAAACAACTACTGGTCCTGTTAGAAATCCACTTCCTTTGTAACACGGGGAGCTGAGTCTGCTTCCCTCTGATGTGCTGTTCCTGACAGAGGCTTTGCTTCTGTGTTCTGCAGCAGGAGTGAACTTTCAGGCAGGAATGGTGCAGCCAAACTGCAGACTGACCAGAACACTGGACAGATTTTTCTTTGCAGCTTTCTTGAGATGCAAAGACAACAAGCCTTTTAGCATGCTCCTGAAAATGTCATTCAGCAAGATGCAACCTCTAGCAGAAACATCATTTCATTCATATGTGACTGTTTAATTCTCATGGTGTCTCTGTTTAGAGCAGGTTGTGGAGCTGACTCTTTGGGTTGACTTTCAAAGTGTGTTTGGCTTGTGTCCTTGCCTCAGAGTCATTGACTGGGGTACTCTTGAGAGAAATAAGAGGTAGACAGTAGAGGAAACAATACTTAATTGGGGATGGACAAACACAGGAGAGGGTCTATTCCTTGTCTCCAATCAGAGAGGTGGGTGCTACGTTCAGGAGTGTTGTGAAGACATTTTGGGGTATATGAAGACATTTTTGCATATGAAACCAGTCAAGAGTCCAAGCAAAGTGCCTTTCACCGAGTCATGAAGAGACATCTAATAGGAGGCCAGGACTAAGTTGCACATGTGTTGGAAATAAGGTGCAGATTTGTGTGGAAACTTCTTGAGACCAGAGCTGCTACCAAGTGTGTAAATGGTGTGAACTGGCTTGGAGGGAAGAGGAGTGGAAATCATAATAGCTCTTTTGGTTTAATACCAGCATGATGGAGCTGTCACGTTGCTGGGGCAGAGTTGTGATGGGCAGTTCTGGTACATTATACCCTATAGTTCCCTCAGCCCTTGTAAACCTCCTTTGAGGTGCTGTACCAACATAGCTGTGTGCTATGGTAGAATGAACATTGCCTAAGCAAAAAGAGATGTAAGCCCAGGAGGCTGATGGTTATGGGTGGGATTTGTAGGCATCTTTGCACCCAGCTGGCTGCTGGGGCTCTGTAAATGATCATCATCCCCTGAGGAGTGATTGATGCTGCCCGTCCTCAGTGTGGTCAGAGGATGTCCTGGGAAGGCAGAAGCAGAGAGATGTGATCCCTGCTTTGAATTTCTGGATTTGCATGGAGAGTCCATTCTCTGTAGTGTCTGTCAGCCCAGGCTGTGTTGCTGAATTCCCTTCAGGTGACCTGAATAAGAAAGTCTCTTTCATGGCTGGGGAAATAGAGGCAGAAAAGCCCAAGGGGCTTGTCTAAGGCACTCCAGTACTTGTATACAGAGCCAGGACAAGAGCCTCAGTACCCAGACGTGCCTTTGCCTGTGCCAGTCACTAGATTTTTGCATTTGAACATGCACAGTGATGTCCCTCTGTTCATCTGTTTCATCTTCAGCCTAGAAATGATAAAGGCATCTTCTATGATCCCTTACAGAAGGGGATGCTGTGGGCGTTGCCAGCTCAGCCTAAATGGTACCTCAGGATCCCACAGGGACCTCAGACTCGCTCTGCTGCTCATCTTAAAGATGTCCTCACCCATTTCTCGTGCTGGGGATGGGACTTGCTGCAGCAAGCTGCATTTTTGGCTGCATGAAGCAGTGAGACCTCTCTATTGCTAGGCAACATGAGCACAGTGTGCCTGACTGGCACAGCGAGAACAGCCTGGAGGTGTCGGACGCTGCTGCTCTACCTGTAAGCCATGGGAGGGCTGGCATCATGACACGTGTGCATGCCGAAGAAGACTAGCTTGTAGCTTGTTTTTCTTACTTTAAGTGTATTTTGTTGTTTTTCTTTCTTATTGGCAAGCTGAATTGGATTGTGCTGGGAAGATTGCTGGTGGCAGGGCTGACTGGTTCCCTCTGTAGTTCCTCCTGCTAAAGGGTATCTGCCAACTGGATGCGTTTTGCCACTCTTGATCTCTTTTCAGACATGTTGAACATGTTATACATGGGGAGTCCTGCTTCCTCTCTTCTCACTAACAGCTCCTCGTGCCTCAGTTTCCTTGCTTGGTGAAGAGCAGTTGTCTTGTCAGTGGAGCCAGGGCTTTTTTAGCCAGTGAAGCTCTTGTAACTTGCAAGTGTACTTGTAGGCTGTGGAAACCCAAGCGTGTTTTGTGCTTGAAAGCAAACACTTGTAACTTCAAGGCAAGAATGACAGTGGGGGGAACAGGAGCCTTTTGTGACTGAGGGAGTGATTTGCTTAGGGCAAGCAGGTCTCCTGGGTGTGAGGGGATTGATCTCTGCAGGAGCAGCGTGCTGCTTGCTGCTGAAGTGTCTGCTTTTGAGCCAGTGTGAGCTGGGGAAAATAGGCATCTCTCTGACAACAAATAACTAACTCCCACTCCACCTCATTGGGGTTTTCTCAGCCCAAGAAGCTTCGTCATGTTGCATACGCAGCATGTTTACTACAGGGAGCCCATGTGGCTTTCAGGAGAAAAAGAATGCAGTGATTCCACGCTGCTTGGGTGACAGTGGAGCCAACTGCTCCCAGTGCTTGCTGTTTCCCCTCCTTTTGTGCAGACAGTGCACATCTTGCTGAGCTCCTCCACACTTCAGCCTGTGTGCCCCCTGCATGTGTGGATGTATGCTCTGTGTAGCATTTCAGGGCAAGCTGCAGCCTGCCTGGGACTGGGGAAGGAAATAACCAGCTTCCCTTATCATTAGCAGACAGGTGCCCCACAGTCACTGGTGTGCACTTCAGTGCTGTAAGGTGTGAAGGCTCCTGCCTGTCTCTCCCTCTCTCTCCCTCCCTCTCCTCTGCCCATTCATCCCTGACAGCTGTTTGCTCAGTTGAGGCTTGGAGAGGTGTTTGATTAAGTTGAGGGAGAGAATAAAAAGGCTGCTGTGTCTCAGCCATCAGCAGCTTGCAGCTCATCAGTGACTTTCTGCTGCTCTAGACCTCTGTGACAGTGACGTGTGACATTGTCAGAGGATGGCACTTGCTCAGCACAGTGACTCACAACCCTTTGAACTCGAGAGCTACTGCTGTATATGCCACAATATATGCACTGCCAGGCTAGGAGTTGGTGTACTCAGTGCTTAGCAGCACTTTTCCTAGAAGGCATTCCTTTCCCTTCCTGCTCTGACAGCTCTCTCTCAAGGGTTTGCTCAAAGTAGGCACCTCCCAGCCCCTCCAACCATGTTTTCAACACCAGAGCTCCTCCAGCTATGCCTCAGAGTCACTCACCAGTGCCAAAACCTGTGTTGCTTGAGAACTGGCTGAAGGAGTTATCACTGTATAACCTCTTACTCAGGAAATAAGACCATCCTACAGCCTCCTGTCCCTTGTGTGCCCAGTGTTGTTCTGCTGCTGGAGGACAGCAGGTAGAGTAGGGCTGTTGTTGATTTCACTGAAGTGGTTGCAGGGAAGAGAATCTCTCCAGTGTAGCCATCCTGACTCTGATGAGTGTGTCTGAGTTTGCTTACAGGCATGCTCAGAGGCATGTGGAGAGCAAGAAGACATGGGAGCCACAGCCCCAAAGGAACACATTTCCTGAGACAACTCTGTTCCACAGCTAGAGAAGCAGGGGCATGGATGTTAAATTAGTCTCGTGACAGCACCTGATGTTGCCTGTGGCAGTGTGAGAAGCAGGACTTTGGTCTCCTGTTTCCTCAGGCTCATCCCTGGAAGGAGCCCTGGTTTGGACACTGTGGTTGTGAGCTGCCTGATGCCACAGTGTGACTACCTGTGTGGCTGCTTCTTGCCTTCTCACAGCACTGGCATTTTCAGCACAGGAGTCTGCAGACTGAGGCTGTGATGAGGTTTATCTGTGGGGTGGTGAGTTCAGAAGGGCACATACCACCATTCTGGCATGGGTGACTTTCTAGGCTTTGAAAAGTTGGACCTCCTGTGTTTTGGGTCACTGAAACTGTTTTACTGAGCACCTCTGTCTTTCCCTTCCTTGCAGAGAATTAAGAAAGATGTTGACAAAGGCACCCTGCATACAGATATGTTCCTGCTGAAGACTGAAGGTGCAGGCAAGGAGGAAGGTAAGCTACCGCTGCAGCTAGGAGGGCTGTGCTGGAAGTCATGCTGCAGGACTGTGGGTGCAAATCCTCTCTCTTCCTTCAAATAACAGACCAAAACACTCCAAGCCTAGAACAAAGTTGCCCTTGGAAGGACAAGCACTGTGCCCCAATGTTTGCTCTGGGTCTAAAACACAGCAGATGAATTGCTTTAAATCTTTCTCCTTCCCAGGAGTGCATTTGTGTGTTGTGACTCCAGCTTACAAAGAAAGGGACTAGGCTGAAGGAAACAGTTTCTGGGGATATTAGAGGAATGACATCTCTTCTTTTTTGAGGAATCACACACACAAGCAGAATCCCTCACTGCAAAGGGAAATGGGATGTAGGTGCCTGTTGCTGTAGCAGAATACATGCTGCCCAGCACTGCTCTCCCCTTCTCACACCTTTTACAGCCTGAAAAGATGAGGCTGTGCCTGCTTTGCTGAGCAGAGCTTTCTGGTTAGCTTTGCTTTTAGGAGTCATGGTTCTCAGCTCCAAGTGATTTTAGAGCTAGTGGAAATGGCAGTTCTAAGCCAGTCAAATACTGGGGTACTGGAGCTGGTTGGGAAGCTGGCAGAGCTCTGGAATCTTAAGAATCCCTTATAGATTCTTGAGAGAGAAGGTTGGGGGATGGTCACCTTAGATTACCTACAGCAGGGATATTATCCAGAGTGGGTGTTAAGTCAGTGGCCTGTTTTATCTGTGAATGCCCCCAGAAATAGGCAACCCATCCCTTTCCTTAGGAGACAGTGTACTTTGTGTTTGGGGTTGGGCTGGAGCAGCTCTGCAGGGCCCATCCCACCCCCACTGTCCCCAGGTGCTGTGCAAACAGGATTTCTCCTTGCTGATGCCCATATTTGCTTTTGTTCATCAGCAGACAAGTGGGTTTGGAGTCGGCTCAACCCTTCTGGAGTGAAACCCACTCCCAGGTCTGGCTTCTCCGTGGCAACTGGTCCCAGTAACCGCTGCCTGCTCTTTGGGGGTGTGCATGACGAGGAGGAGGAGGAGAGCATTGAAGGAGACTTCTTCAACGATGTGTATTTCTATGACCTGGGGAAGAACCGCTGGTTTCCTGGGCAGCTCAAGGTTGTGGTTTAAATCTAGCACAGATGCATTCACTTAATTCCCTTTGGGCCTTTTTTTTTTTTGCCTCATCCAGCTTTCTCCCAGCGTGCAGCAAGCCTCTGTTGTTAATAACTTGGGGTGCTCCAGAAGCTGAGTCCACCAGGTATTAAAGCTGCTGCTTTAATGTGTGACCTACTGATGGTGAAGAAGAGGGGAGAGGCTGCAGAAGCAAAGCTGGAGGTGTGCAACTCTAGCAAGTTTTGACCACCTGAGCAGCTGAGTTCTCTTAACTTCATGCAGCTTCTCTCTTTCCCTGCAAATAGCCCCTTCTGCTCTCCATGCCCTGCTTCTGCAGTGCAATGCAGACTGAGCCTGCTGGGGAGAGAGGAAGCCTGTGAGCTTCCTGATGGCTGGGCACAAAGCAAGAGTGGCCTAGGAGGCAATCCCCCTCCCTCAGGAGTCAGGCTGCACATGCCCCTTTGTTGTGTGATGCAAAATGAAGCAAAGCAGCCTGAAAGCACAGTGCTGGGGTTTGACTGGAGGCCAGCTCCAGGTCAGCTGTGCAAGTGTGAGCGAGATAGTTCAGTGAAAGCTACTGTGGAAAGATCTTGCATTGCATTGGGATCAAAGAACCTTCCTCACTTCCCCGGTGTTGATGAGCTACTAGAAGAGATAAAATATTAACCTTGGCTCTTAAGAACTGGAGAAACGTGGCCCTTGGCTCAGATCTTTTATTTGAACCACTCTCAAGGGGGAAGTGAGGTGCAAATGACCTGCTTGAACTCCCTTCACTCCACCCCTGCTGTTTCTGGGTTTGTTCTCCAAAAGGAGAAGTCAATCACATAATAACAGGCAAACATCCACTCAGATGTTTGCTTTCTGCCTTCCTAGCTGGCTGTTTTCCAGTCCTTTCAATGTAGCACTTGGAAGACCTGGAGTGCTTCCTGGTAATGCACTGTAATTTAGCACCCAGCAATTGCTCTGATTTCACCAAATGGTGGGTTATTTTCTCTGGCTCCTGTCACAGACTAGTGGACTCTGTGTGTGTTTGCATGCACCAGCAAAACAGAGAGCAACAGAGCTGTTTTCTGTCTCTTCAGCTCATGCTGCTGTTCACAGATGAAGCAAGCCCATGCCCTGGGTTCTCCAGGAGTTTCTTTGCTGCTTGGTTTTTTGGCTGGTAGGAGTTCATGCTGACTGGGAGGTTGCACCTATCACTTGACACTGCCAGTTAGAGTGAAAAGTACCTTGAATTCTTCCCCCTTCCTCCCAGCAGCATCCATAGTGTTGGTATTGAGTGGTGTGCATGCTATGAGGTGCACACGATTCACAGGCAGTGTCCTTCTGTTCCTTATTCCTGTTAACAGGGACCAAAATCAGAGAAGAAGAAGCGAAGACGTGGCAGACAAACTGGGGCAGAGGGTGCTGGGGAGGAGGAGGTGGAGCAGCAAGCTCCCCAAGGCCCAGTAGAGATAGTCAAAGAGGTGGTGGCAGAAGATGGGACTGTGATGACAATCAAGCAGGTGATCTCTGGACCTGCAGAGGAGAAGGAGAGGTCTGAATCAGAGGAGGAGGAGGAGGAAGATGGAGCCTTGGGCCAGCAAGTGGAGCCATGCCCACGTTCCAATGCCATGTTGGCAGTGAAGCATGGAGTTCTGTATGTGTATGGGGGAATGTTTGAGGTGGGCGACCGCCAGTTCACCCTCAGTGACCTCTACAGCATCGACCTACACAGGATGGAAGAGTGGAAGGTGCTAGTGGAGATGGATCCAAGTAAGTTCTCATGGTGGGATCTCTCTTTCTCTCTGCCTGCAGTTGTAGCAACATTGCACTAGGGGATAAAACCACCCAGCACAGAGCTCCTTCAAGGAGTGGTGATGAGCCTTTGAGTAGTGTGGACAGGAAAAGGCTTGGGAGTCTGTGATATGTAGTAGCTTATGGCCTCTGTCACTGCAGAACCTGGCTGGTCCAGAGCTTTGCCATCACTGTGGAATGGGAGCTCTGTTCTGCTTTGTAAACCAAGACACAGAGGCAGCCTCTTTGTTCACTGGTGGCACAGTCTGGCCTGGGAAGTCCTGCTGTGCTGTGCTTCTCAACATGGCAGAAGACAGGGATGTGTGCTCTTGCCTGTCCTCACTCTCTCAGGGCACTGAGGGTCTGGGGTGCTGCCAAGCATGTGGGCATCAGCCAGTGTTCTTCTCTGCACCTGAACTGTGTGGTGTGTTAGCTGCATGCTCAGAACACCCTGCTGGGCTGTTCCAGGCCAGGAAGCTGAGCTCAGGGGATGCTTCGTCTGAAGGTTTTCTCACAGTAGCAAGAGTTGACTCATGTCAGCATCAGCACTAACCAGCTCTTCTGCCACAACTGTTCTGTGTTGTTCCCTTCTGACTATTTCGTCTCTTCCCCCTGTTCCTCATTAGGCCCTGTAGAGTGAGGGGATCTGCCAGGGCAGGGCTCTTGAGAAGCACATCTCTTTGACCTTGCCCTGGCATCTCTACACCCAGGGTGGGAAACAGCCTGTTACTCATTTCTTCTATTTTCTTCCTCATCAAAGAAACACAAGAATGGCTGGAAGAGTCAGAGTCAGATGATAAAGATGATGATATGGAAGGTGCAGGGGGAGGGGAAGAGGAAGAGGAGAGCTCTGAAGAGGAGAGCGAAGATGAGGAAGGTAACAATTAACATTGACAGACTCTTATAAAGTGGGGTTTAGGACAATACCAGCTGGTTCTGCTGCCACCATCACTGGGATCCAGGGGAGTTTTCCAGCCCAAGCAGCTTTCCCAGTACACTGCTCTCAGGGTGGGGGTGAAATTTCACTGGCTACTGATAGGTGGGTTTTTTAGGCTCTTCATCTGAAGACATTGGCTGCAGAGGGGTCTTGGCTGAGCTGACAGGTGGAGAGCACTTTACCTTCCTTGGTGACCTCTCTTTCTGTCTCTGTGCCTTCAGGAGAGGAGCAGCACCCCTGTGTTCAGCCTGAGGAGAAGCAAGCAGACTACCTGGCCAGGACAGAGCAGTACTGGGTCAAGCTGGCCCGCAGCAACATGGGCACAGATGCCAAGGAGAAGAAGGTGGTAAAAGTGGCACATGCCATGGCAAAGACTTTCTATGAAGATTCAGTCTAGATGTTGTTGAAGCTGTTCCAGGAGTGAAGAACACACTGGGAGGACTTTTTAGTCCCACCCTTGGGACTGATGTGCTGGAAGGTCTCCTGGCACTTCAGCCTCTGCCTGCTCCAAGTGCTCTGGGCTGACCAGTCCCACTGGGTCTGCTTGGTTAATGCTCTGGCCATGCCCTTATTCCCTGGAGGGTCTGGAGGAGCAGAGTTGCTGTCCAAGCACTTGTTCTGCTCAGGCTGGTGTGTACAATACTGTCTCATTTTGTTTCCAAGGTTTTTTTAGGACAAACTACCCCTCACAGTGGTTCACTGGTCCTAAATTCCCTGCCCTGACAGAGGCCAGGACACATCTCCAGAGGTTTCTGCAATAAACTTCCTTGGTTACATCATCTTGGTTTTCTCAATTAATCCCATCCTGGCTTTTTAATGTCTTTCTCTCCTGCTGTGGAAGAGGGCTCACTGTTCCTGGTGTGGAATGTGCAGGTAGTGGCTCAGCAGCTGTGCCTGGAGAAACCTGGGAATCCTTTCATACCCTCCCTGTCTGAGACACAACAGTGCACACAACACAAGTCTCTCCCTTTTTAGTGTTGGCTGTTGCAGGTTTTAGCTTTGCTTGTGAAATCTCCAGTTCAGTTTCTCACATATTGGCCAAGGAAATTGTCCTCCAAGTCAACTCTTTCTGTCCTTCTCTCTCTACCTTGAGAGCTGGTGGTGTGTTGAGGACAGGAGGCAAGGGGATGATGTTCTCAAATGATTTTTTTACCTCTGTTTCCTGACCAAGCCCCTCAAGACCTCACTTCTGTTCCAGCAGAGCAGTGCTGTGGCCCATGGGGACAGCAGCCAGTGTCTGCTGGAACAAGCAAGTTCTGACTTCTGATGTGAGCACAAGGCACTGGCTGGCCTGGTGCAGAAAAATCCCAGAGAGGACCCAGGGTGTTCCTTGGGCAGGGGCAGCAGCTCTCAGGAGAGTAATGCTCCATTCTGCAAGGCTAATGAGATTGTAACAGAGATTAAACAGAGCAGGCTGCTAACGGGGTTCAGTTGTCAAGATAAAAACATGTTTGATGGGGGGGAAACCTTCAGTGCAAAGGAGTGGGAGAGGTGCAACCAAAACCTTGCTTGAGAGCTGAGGAGGGAGCCTGTGGTGCTTACCTGGCTGACAGCAGCACTTGCCCTGCTCTCCTGTGCCAGGGCTTAGGTCACAAAACCTCCATCTCTTTGGCGTGTGATCCTTCATGTTTATGTGTGAGATGTCCATGGCTTTCAGTCCCTCCCCTTCTCTTGCAGTCTGGATTTCTTTTCCCCAGCAGTACTGAGGCTTCAGAAGTCCACAGAAGGTAAATAGGTGCTGCAACAGCTCAGGTTCTTGGACAGGTCAGGCCCTGGTGCTCTGAGAGCATCGAGGTCTGGGGTACAAGCAAAGCAGAAGCCAGCTGGGCTGGGGAGAAGCTGATGGGGGCACAAGCAGCAGGGGGAGGCTTTTTGCATTCCTTCCTTTCTGCCTCCTCCAAAGATGTGATGTCAACACAGGGAAGGCTGGCCAGGGGCTCTGGGTGTCCCCAGGGAGGGACCTTGTTCTTGAGGGCTCCCGATAGCAGGAGCTGGGCTGGGTCCTGGAGGCTCAACCTCTCTGTGTGTTTCATTCAGATGCTGCACATTCTACTGTAGGAACAAAACACCACCACTGCTGCCTGAGAAAAAGAGACAAACCTTGAAGTGTTCACAGGCATCTGTCAGAGTGGACATAAAGCAGCAGGTCTGGACAATTTCCATAGATTTATGTGCCCCCATGCCAGAGGTTTTAATGTGCCTGAGGTAGATCTGCATGAAGCCAGGGCTCAGGAGGCAGGGAAATGCACTGAATTCCCTCTCCCTGGGCTACTTCTCCAGAATATTTCTGGCCTTGGGCAGATGTGAGAAGCTCAGAACTGAGACAAATTGCTCAGCTCCCTGTGATTAATAAAGGAATCATTATGTAGAACCACGTGGCCGGGGAGCCAATTAATGTTAGTCTCAGGCTCTCATTCATCCTGCACAAAGCTCAGCTCACCTTGGAGCAAAGAGAGGAGAGAAACACAGCTGAGAGTTGTGTTTGCACAGAGCTGCTGGTCCCTGGGCAATGACCAGTTGGTCACCAGTGTGAAAAGGCTCCCTGGGCAATGCCAAGTGCTTTTGCTTTGCTAAGGGGAGGTATTTGAGTGATGTTTTGCTGTAGATCTAAGTCTCAGGCTGTGTTTGCCTGGGCCTGGTGAAGCTGCTGCTGGTGGGATCTGTGGCTTTTGCATTTGGATGTAGGAGAAGAGTCCTCCAGAGGCTTTACCAAGAGTTGGCACCAGAGTCAGAAAAGCTGAGGAATAAGCTCTGAGGGCTCTGATCCCAAGACAACGTTATTTTGCTTCATTTCAAGGATGCAGCAACCAGTCCAGAGGGAAAAAAAAGGTGACCAAGGACCCAAAAGGAAACAAAACACACACAGAAAAGAAGAGACACAGAGACAATGGTAAAATACTGTGGAAAAAGAAGTTTAAATGCTATTTAGGGGGGGAGGTCTTGCTGCCTTCAGTTATCTTTTCCCCTGTCCACCCATAGTCCCTCTGCCTGAAAAGGGAAAAGAAGGACAACTGTGACAGGAGGGGAATAAAACCATGTAAGGAAAAGAACTGAATTTAACTGGCACATGCTCTAATCCTTAGTTTATTTCTGGTTAAAAATATAGCAATCCAGTGCAGTGTAATAAGAAATCTGCTGAAAAGGTAGCAGAGAAACAGCTAAAACAGAAGCAAAGCAAAGCTGAGTCCACAAGTCAGGGCTGTTCCCAACAACTCTGGATGTGAAATGTCAAGGAGGACTGACTTTTCTCCCTCCCTCCTTCCCTTCCCCCTCCCCTCCCTTCCCTTCCCTCCCCCATGAGATCTGTGGCTGGGTTTCACCCCACCCTTGGGGTGCTGCCCCACTCCAGGCAGAGCTGCAGTGGGTAGAAATGAGGGTGAGATTTGGTCCTTGGCTGTACCAAATCCCAAAGAAGCCATTCCAAGGGGTAGATCTGCAGGGCTGGGGAAGGGAAGGGAANGTGGGGGGGGGTGGGGGGGGGGGGGGGGTTGGGTTTTTTTTTTTTTGACCTTTTTTGTCTGTTTTGTTTTACAGGGACATGTTGGAAGCTGGAATATACATCCTGCATTACAAAGTGCAAAGTACTACATGCTCAGAGCCCAAGCATGATGTCTGAAACAGTCCACGGCAAGATGTAAGAGACAAACCCACCACCCTCTCCCTCCTCCTGGCTGGGACATGCTCCAATGCTCCTCCTTGGAGAGAAGAAAAATAAAAGGGGGTTTAGCTTCTTTTGCTTTGTTTTTTTTTTTTTATTGTTATCCTTGGTGGATCCGCACTGAGCCGTCTCTTCCCCAGGCCCCTCCCCCCCTGTGTTGCTCGCTGCGCTGGGTG
>WBNH01008449.1:24220-80307 GCA_013401255.1 Urocolius indicus | reverse complement strand
ATGAGATCTGTGGCTGGGTTTCACCCCACCCTTGGGGTGCTGCCCCACTCCAGGCAGAGCTGCAGTGGGTAGAAATGAGGGTGAGATTTGGTCCTTGGCTGTACCAAATCCCAAAGAAGCCATTCCAAGGGGTAGATCTGCAGGGCTGGGGAAGGGAGGGGAAGGGAAGGGAAGGGAAGGGAAGGGAAGGGAAGGGAAGAGGTGGGTGGGAGTGGAAAAGCCAAGGAGCTGTGTGGGGCATTTCCCAAGCAATAGAGCCAAGACCACACTGTTGTGAATTGGGACCAGAAGAGCTCAGAACAGGGATACGGCATCTTTAATGAGTATGCATCTTCTTGGGGGGGACAGAGGAGGGGACAGAACCAAGGCAGGCATATTACAAAGATGGTAGAAACCAACAAATCAAGTGACATAGAAAAGAAGAAACGAAACAGAAAAGGCTCCATCCTTAGAGGCTGCCAGTGNGTTTTTTTTTTTTTATTGTTATCCTCTGTGGATCAGCACTGAGCCCTCTCTTCCCCAGGCCCCTCCCCACCAGTGTTGCTCCCTGCCCTGGGTTTGAATTGGGATGGGATGGGATGGGATGCTCAGGTGATACAGATGAGCAGCACCCACTCCATTCCTCTTGCTGCAGGTGCCTGTAAGGAATTGAGAGGGGAATGTGGGGAATGTGGGTTCCTCATTTGTACCCAGAACAAACTAATTATGACTTAAAAGTAGCGCTGGGTGCTCTCCCAGCCTTGCCATGGCAGGGAGCAGCCTGGGGAGGAGGAGTGAAGGCAGGAGGGTGGCGAAGCTGCTGCTCACATCTTCAGTTCCCTGTTTCCCCCCCCTCCCACCCCACCCCAGGAAATTTAGCAGAACACCAATTGCTGCTTTGTTTGAAAAACCAAATAAGAACATAGGGCCCTTCTCCCATCTTTCCCAGCTGGGCAGGTTTCCTGCCTTTCCCCTGCTCTTCACAGCAGCTTTTCTCCCTTTGCAACAGGGGGAAAGAAGGGAAGCCCCATTCTGCTTTCTCCTCCCATTATACTTTACATGGTTAAAGCTGTTGTAGATTGCCCTGGGAAACTCAAACCTGGAGCATCCCAGGACCCCTACATACTGCCAAGAAACTCTCCCCTCACCTAGTCTCCACGTTGGGGTTGGTTATTGTCATGGATGTAGTTGTTGGGGGTAGGTGGGGAGGAGGTTGAGGGGAAAGGGGATACGAGGTGTTTTTTCATCCGACTCTGTTGGGATTCCTTCATCTCATCCCTTCCAGCGTTGAAGGGGGGGGGGGGGGGGGCAGAGTGGTTTGATAGCATTGTTGTTTTTTTTGCCATGCCACACAGCAGAGTGTTATACAAGCAAAGAATTTTGGCTAAAATCCAAAAAACATTACCCAGGAAAAAAAGGCAAACTGTGAGTGAGAGAGAGAGAGAGACTCCATCCTCTGTTGTTCTCTGTGAAAACACTTGGGGATCCTTGGAGGACAGTTCCAGGCATCACTGGGGGGGGGGGGGGGGGGTTTTCTTTTCCCCCCTTTTTGTTGTTGTTGTTCTTGTTTGGTTTGGGTTTTTTTTTCTGTTTGGTTGGGGTGGTTCTTTTTTTTTTCCTCCCTCCCCCCCCCCCTCCCCCATTCATACATGTAACTGTTATTTTTGCAAACAAGACAGTCTTGAATTAGATGAAAAAGTTAATAAACAAAATGGCCACTCCGATATTGAGTAAGATCACCATGACCACCAGGATGGGAGCTGAGCCCTGCAACACAAACACAAGGACAAGGATTAGAAGGTGTGTTGTAAAGCTTTGCCTTGTAGCAGAGGTTGGGTGCTGGGTACCACAGGGCAAATATGTTTGCAGACAACCACATCTGAAAATGGCCACTTGAAACCTTCCAGCAAAGCATCCCAAAGCTTTTGGTAACCCTCAGGGAGTTTCTGCAGGCTGCTGCCAGAGCCAGGAAGGTGGGAATAAAGGCTTCTTCCTTAGAGGTGAGTAAACAGCAGGCATGGGGACTAAACCCAGCCTGATAGCCTCCATCCCTGCGGCAGTAAAGGGGCCACCCCATGCACAATGTCCTCCTAAGGCAGATGAGAACCCTCTCCTGGCTCTGCCAGGAGCCCCTTCACTCCCTCCCCACGCTGACCCACAGCCCAGGGTGTTTTTGGGGTGTCCCTGGTAGCACTGTCCCTTTACACCTGAGTGACAGTGGGGATTGGACTGGATAATCTCTGAAGTTCCCCTCCAACTCCTATCATTCTGTGAGAGCAAAGCTGCTGGACTCCTGAGCCACTTCAACACTGACTTTCCAGCCTCTTGCTTCCACAGACTCACGGACCTGCAGGTCTCAGGGCAGATTCTGCTTCTGGTCACACATTGGCACATCAGCCTTGTGATTGTGCACACTCACACAGGGGAAATCTGGCCTTAAAGTAACAACTGGAAACTGGTCTCTTAGCCAGAGTGGTCAAGGAAAAGAAGGTACCTTGGATCATATGTTATATTGGAGTTGTGGGCTGGAGAGACTGCTGGAGAGAGGCCAGTGCAGGGCTACCAAGATGCTGAGGGGATGGATGGTGCCCTCTGATTGAGGGGAACCTGCTTTAGCAGGGAGCTGGGCTGGAGCAGCTCTGCAGGGCCCTGCCCATCCCTACCACTCTAGGATTCTGGAATTGATTTGGGATGGTTTGGAGGAGCCCTCAGAGGATATTTCCCAATCTGTATGGTTGCTTGTACAGGTATCCTGGTAGCAGCAACACTCAGGCCAGCAAACACTGCTCTGTGAGGAGGCAACATTCTGGGAAAGCTCTAACAACCTCTTTTGCTGAAGGGTCCTATGGACCAAGGGAAGCTCCAGGGGACCATGTGGGAACCATTGCAGCAACCCATATCCAGCCAACCCCTCAGACACCCACCCTAGGGTGGGTGAAAAGTGCCCTAGGAGCATCCTTATTTTCCACTGAGCCTCAGGGCAGCCCAGGCATCCTCCTTCATATGGCTTGTTGGGCCCTATCAGCAAGGGTGGGCAGAGCCCACTCCCTGTCAGGGCTGCAGACAACCCTCCCACACATCTTCCTGCACAACAGTGGTCAGAAAAACATCCCCCCCCCCACCCCAGCTCATCTCTGCCATCCCCCATTTGCTGTCCTGAAGTGTGAACGTGGCTGGCATCGGGGTGAGTGA
Source organism: Urocolius indicus (assembly GCA_013401255.1). Classification (NCBI taxonomy): domain Eukaryota; kingdom Metazoa; phylum Chordata; class Aves; order Coliiformes; family Coliidae; genus Urocolius; species Urocolius indicus. Next base: position 77,136 of record WBNH01008449.1, on the reverse strand, counting down.
GCGTGTGTGCAGGTGGGTGGTAGCTATTTCTCAGCCTAGCTGGTATCTTTAGCTGTTCTTGCTGCAGCAGGGCTCTGCCAGCTTAAATCTCCCAGGATGGCACCAACGCTTCTCTTTGTGCCCCTGGCCTGGTCACAAAGCTCCTGTGATCCCCATGGGCTGGCCTGGGGCAGGGCTGGGTGCCCTTCCCAAGCCAATCCTTACAGCACTGCTGGGGAAAACGATGTAAAAGCCAAAAAAACCCCCACCCCACCCCTCCTTTCCCAGCTCCTTGCTGGCCAGAGATGGTTTCTCTCCTGAGCAGGCTGATTCAGTTTGCATTTGGCAGTGGGTGGCAGCGAGGATGCTGGAGCTTGCTGGAAAGGCATATTTGTAGCTTAGCAACAGGGTCAAAGGAAGCCAGGCAAAGGCAGGGAGAGACTCTCCTTGCAGCCAGGTATCCACAGCTGGCTGCTCCAGCACATCCCTCTGCCTGCACCATGCAAGGCTTCCACAGGCAGAAACCACCCTCCTGCTGCCACTCCTTCCCTCCCATTCCCTGCCCTCCCTGGGGCCAGGCACTGCCCAGAGCTCTGGGATTTACACTTGGGGAGCTTTGAGCTTCATCGCCAAAGATTATTTGTGGGGGGAAGGGGGGTGTTGATGATTTCTGAGCTGGTGTTAATGTAAGAGCAGCTTGGGAGTGATCCTGGCTGTCATTGTTTCTGTTGGCAGAGCGAAGAAGGCGTTTGGTCCCTGCACCTCACAGCTGGGGAGGGCTGAGCTGCTCCCTCACGCTCACAGAGGCCTCTCTGCCCACTCACCCTTTGATTTCCCCTGCTGAGGAAGCAGAGATGCTTTCTGCCCCTGCTCTGCTCACGCTGCCAGATTGTTTCAATGCCACAAAGCAGGTAAAGTTGTACTTCTGACATGAGCCCAGGGTCACAGAATCATTGTGGTTGGCAAAGCCCTTGAAGCTGCTGCCGTCCCATCGCCTCCCCTCACCCTGCCCCAGCCCAGCACTGCCCCACAGCCCTCAGCACCTCAGCCCCACGGCTTTGGGATCCCTCCAGGGCTGGGCACTGCCCCAGCTCCCTGGGCAGCCTGGCACAGGGGCTGACACCCCTCTCAGGGAAACAGTTCTGAGCTTCAAGGGCTTTTCCAACGTGATGCTTCAGCTCATCTTTGGCTTCCTCAAAACCAGTGGTATCTGGAGGCAGAGAGTGGGGCTGATTTTCCAGGCCTGCTTTGTGTGTCAGACAACCAGCAGCCCACAGAGCTCCTCTTTATCTTTCAGGGAGTTTTTTTCAAACAGCTACAAACCCTCCCTTTAGCCCTGCTAGAGCAATGCTAAAGCAGGCAGCCAGGAGCTGCAGAGATGTGTGTGAAGCACTCTGTGCCTGTCGCTGAGACAACGTGCTGCCTCCCAGCACAGCGCCTGTGAGTCCAGAACCTGCGTTGCTGGGAAGCAGATGCCACTGGGCAGCGTCCTCTCACCCACTTTCAGCTGTCTAAACCTGAGGCATCTAGGCTGTGCTAACCATCCAGCCTGGCTGAGGGACCAAGTGACGTGAGATGAATTGCACCCGGCATGGTTTCACCAGCCTGGCTCCAGGAAAGGGAAAAATGAGATGGAAGCTGTGGTGCACTGAAGCATCATCCAGGCTACTGGCTGGTGGCAAATGCCATCAGCAAAAACAAGGCAGCTGGGGGCCTGGCTGGGGAATCTGGTGTGGTTGGGTGTTAGCACGAGATCCCTGGGCTCCTTCAAGAGCAGGAGGAAAGCAATGAGGAGCAGCATCAGCTGGGCCACAGGGTCCTTCTGTATCAGCAGGGACAGTCTCCAAGGGCTTGTAAGATTTCCTGCAAAGGTTTAGAGAGCTGCAGCATAGACCCAAAGCCTTGGAAGCACTCTCAATGTGAGTAAAGCCTTGTTGGGCTCAGGAGTAACAGCAGTAATTGCAGCTGGAGAAGAAAGGAGTGAAGGTTCGTGTCAGTCTGTGGCTCTGGCTCTGTGCAGCTCTGACAGGGGCTGCAGCCAAACACCACCACTGCTAACCTTCCCCACCCCAGCTCGTTTGGTTTTTTGTCCTTTAACTGTTGTGTAGCAACTCCAGAGCCTTCCTGGGAGTACGAGGGGCAGCTGGCTCACCAGCACAAGTGCAGCATAATTAATGTAAGCATTACCAATCCATTATTATCTGTTATCACAGGATACAAGCTCTGCCTCTCTGCCATGGAAACCATAGTGCAGGTTACCTAGGAATCCCTCTGGGATCTATTAAGTGTAATTACTAAGGACTTGGATCAGCCAAAAAAAAAAAACACCACACCACCAACCCCATATATCCACATTGTTTTCCAGCCTCAGCACTGCAGAAAGTGCTGAAAAACTTCACAGCTCTGTGACATTTGTGCTGAATTGCCACGTAATTGCCAAGAACAGGCTGCTGTGAAACGGTTAAAGGAGCATTTAGCAACAGCAACATAAGGGAGTCACTTTGCTTTTTCTCCAGAGTTGTTACAGCATCTCCCAGGAGGCAGGGGAGGCAGCTCAGGGGATGCTGAGCGTGGGGAATGGGCACTTGGTGCCAGTGTGGGATGGAGATGGGTGGTGGAACACAAAAACTCCACTTAAGGGAAAACTCCTTTGGTGCTGAGGGGAGGGAGCCCTGGCCCAGGCTGCCCAGGGAGGGTGTGGAGGCTCCTTCTCAGGAGGTTTCCAACCCCACCTGGACACATTCCTGTGCCCCCTGAGCCAGAGGAAGCTGCTTGAGCAGGGGCTGGGGCTGGAGCAGCTCTGCAGGGCCCTTCCAGCTCCCACCATTCTGGGGTTCTGTGATTCTATGGTGGGGAAAAAAAACCTACTGCTGCAGAGAACAGCAGCCCAAGGGCACACGGGGGGGTCTGTGCCGAGATGGTGGATCTGGATGAACTGTTATGTCACCTCTGGCTTGGCCTTCACACTACAGTCAGCAACCAGATGTGTGTTTGGAGCTGTATGTAAGTTTTAAAGACTTGGGGGTGGTGGTTAAAGGCTGATGTTTTACCCCAACTATTTCCAAGCTGGAAGAAGATGTGGAGTTGGGCTCCAAACCCTGCAGTGAATCCAGGCTGACAGGAGCCAAGGCAGCAAGCTGCTCCCTTCAGGTACATCCAAGAGCCCTGTGAGATTCAAAGGGTTTTGAAAGGACCCTGTCAAGTTACACATCCCATTTCTCTCTGAGCATTGTTTACTGTTACAAGTAATGCCCATGATGTCTGTACAGGAGAGAGCTTAGAGGAGGAGCAGTTCCCCATCATGATTTGGTTTAAAAGGAGCCGTTTGCTTGGCTCCTGTGGTGCCTCAGACCTGTCTGGTCTCTGGAGGGGTGATGGGCTGTTTGCAGGACCCATCCTCCTCCTTAACCCCCAGGTGACTGTAGCTTGCACTTGTGTGGACATGTGTACATGCCACAACCATTCAGGATTTGGAGTTTGGACCTGTTTGGTTGAGATGAGAGGGATAAGGACAAGCCAGACACGTCTGTGTTAGGAAAGGTCCTAATAGGGGAAAAAAAAAAAAACTTGAAGCAAGGAAGACTGAGAGGAGCACAGGGCTAAGCCACAGGGTTCACTCCTGAGGGAAACCTGCCCTCCAAGAGGTTCTTCCCCAGCTGACAGACAGATGGGAGCATCTCCGTGCAAGGCACAGAGCCCCATCTGAGGCGCAGCTGAAGCTTCACAGCTCAACCAGCGGGTGCCAGTTTGGGGCAGAGGAGACAGCCACCTGCGCTTTCAACACCCTTCACAGCTAAAGCTGCTTATTCTTTCTGAAGAAAACGCTCCACTTGGAGGTGAACCCCTTCAAGAACAACCGCAGAGCTGCTGGGGAAGGGCTCAGCAGCAGCAGCAGCCGTGCGGGCAGGGAGGTGCCAGTTGTGGACTGAGCCCCTGCCTGGGGAACCCTCCGTCTGCCTCGCTGGGCAACAGCCTTGCTCTGGCTGCAGATTGGCTGCTGCCTCCTTCTCTTCCCCCAGCGACAGCAAACCCTGCTCAGCACATCTCGGCAAGCAAGAGAACGAGCCAGCAGGATGCTGCTGCAGCAGCCCGGATCCCTCCCTTGGCAGGGACCTGCAGGTGACAAAGTGTGGGGGGGGGGGGGTGTCTCTGGACATCCCCAGCCTGGCAGATTGCTTTTTGGCAAACACCATTTGCTGCGGCTGCCCCAGGTTTGTTTGGTCCCATCAGCAAACAGCCGAGACCACTGAGGCTTTATTCCCCCAGCGTGTGACAGCAGAAGCAAATGTCAGGGTTGGCTGAGGTCAGGGGGTTATTTTTTGGCTGCTGCCCCTACCATGAGGCTTTTTTCGATGAGATGAGCCAGGGAGATTTTTTTAAAGGGCAGAGTCTTGACCCTACTCACATCTCCAGGGTGCCTTTAGTGAGACCACCACGTGTCCCTAGAAGTCTCCGTCTAAATGGCCGTGATTGCCCCCGCTAAACAAGGACAGGCAGATGAATCAGGCTCTGCTCGTGCCTCAGCACTGGCCCTTCGCACAGGTATGCTGGGCACCTGTCTAAACCACTTCTTCTCCCTTTCACAAGCTGCAGATGTCCAGCACATGCAGGAAAGGAGAGGTGTTCTTTCTCCTCTCCTCCTCTCAGCCCTAAGAACGGGATGTGTTTGGTGCAGGTGGATAAAAGGCTCGCTGGCATTGCAGAAAGCCTCTTTTTCCCTTTCTATTGTCTCAACAACTCCTTTTTTGCCTTTCCCCTTTTACATCTTCTCAAAGGCTCTGGGAACCTGTGAAGTATTCAGGCAGAGGCTTGAGCTTTGCACCTCATGGGCCTTGGAAGGCCAGAAAGGATGGTGACGTTGCTGTAAGTCCCTTCACCCAGCACCACCCGGCCCGTTGCTGTCAGCTTTTCATCTGCCTGAATGGCCACAGGTTAGGTGAGTTTGCTCTGTGAGTTCAGGGCTCGGTGCACACGCAGGCACTGACAGATTAGGTGGTTCTAAATGGTATTTGCAAGCATGTGTGTGACTGGAGCACCAGCACGATGCCCCTTGAACCCCCCCCAAGTCCCCTGAGAGCCAGCACCCAGCAGCGCTGGGTTTCATAAGCCTCAAGAAATGGCCTTTATGAGAGCCACTTTCAGTTACCCAAGTGCAACCCCAAGGAAAAGGGAGTCCTGGGAGCTTCTTTTGGAGGGCTTGGTGAAAAATAACCAACAGGAACAAAGTTGCCATCGCTCATACAGCAACCCATACATCTGACTCCTCTGCAGACCTCTGCATCCCCACCTGGGCACACACTGTAAGAGGCCAGACACCAAGAGACCTCTCCAGCTCTTCCAGCCTCATGCCTAAGACAGAAATCAAGAGGGGAGAGAAGTGATAATGCTCAGACTAGACCTGCATCCCTATCCTGTTCCTTTGAGCACTGCCAGAGGTGTGCTGGCTCTCGGAGCTGGAGCCAACCCTCCTCTCACCCCTGGGCTCGTTGTGTGTAGACTTCAGTTCTGCACAGGAATACTCCAGATAGGACAATAAACAACCCCAATTCAGCTAAGAACATCCTTCCTCTTCACTGGCAGGCACCTTTCTGCAACAGCCCAGCTGTCTGAGCGATGAGAAATGCCCTTTTCAGCCAGCAGCTTCCCAGCTGGCGGTGCTGGGGATGGCAGGGAAGCAGGCTGTGGGCTCTTCCCTGGGGGCTGCTGGAGGAGGGCTGCTGGGAGGAGATAGGGGAGGGGTATTTGAGGCTACCAGGAGAAATGGGGCCACGGTGGGGAGCCTTAACTCTGGTGAAATGACTTGGGAGCGTGAACAGGTGGCAGTAGGTTCTTTTTGCAGCACTTAGCACGCCAGTGCCCTTTATCACGCCCATCACGCCTGGATGTGGGGACTGTGGGGTAAATCCTTCCCCCTTAGCCTTCCCCTCCTCTTCCTCAGGGGCTCACTGGAGTCAGAAATGCTCTGAGATCCTTGATGGCAGGCTCAGGCAAGGAGCTTGGAACACAAACCACTGCATCTCCCGATCCTTTCCTCCACCTCCCTGCCCCACCACCCCCTCCTCTGCCAGGCCACTGGAACAGAACCCCGCTAGCACAGTGCACTTCTTGCTAGAACAAATTGTTGCTGGCATTGTAGGTTATTTAAATCCACATATTCTCTCTTCCTCTGTATTGCATTAGCTTCCTCCCAAACCTTCGCCATCTGTTCCACCCTCGCTTATGAATGTGAGAAAACTGAACATGCTGCTTCACAGCTACAGCACTTAAAAAGGATGATGTGCATCCTAATGGCTTCTGTGTGCCTTCCCCATGCAGGCTGTGCCCCTCCTCAGTGCCCAGGATACACTCCAAATAGCCACTAATGTTGGGTTGCATCAGTGGTTATTTACCTCCAGCGCTGCAGAGTCCTCTGTGGCTGATGTCAGCTGGCTCTGGCTGCAGGTGGGGGTCTGGAGCCTCGAGAGGCACCAGTAGGTAAAGGGCAGCCTGGCCCAGCCTCAGTGCCTGCTCCTTTGCTCACTGCTGTGTGCTCAGGGTTTGACTTCACCGAGAGCTCTCTTTCTTTTTCTTTTCTGACCTGGCAAGATATGTCCTACAGTGCAGCCCCCTCCCAGCAAACACACAGTGCTCAGCTCAACTGCTGTGTGGGTGCTACTGAGCCTGAGCTGAGGCTTGCAGGATGAATAGGAAACCACAAAGCTCCAGGGCTGTGTGTGGGGGGTGATTTATCCACAGCCACGGCAGGGAAACTGTGGCAGAGCCGTAGCTGAGTCCTTCCTGCATCCTGGCTGCTCAGGGGCTGCACACATCAGCGCTGCCTCCTCTTTGCCATCATCCCTGGGCTGCAGGTGCTGGCTGAAGGAGCAGGGATGCTGTAGGTATGGCAACAGTGATCACACCTCACAGACCACGATGCCTCCAGCCCAAACTTCCAGTGTGACTGACAAATGTCACTTCATTTTCACAGTCCCTGTCTCCCCAACAACCAAGCAGCATCTTCTGCTACCATGGCAGGGACATTTAGCTCCTTTGCTCTGCCAGAGCCACCTGAGAGATGATGAAATGTCACCACCTGAGAGTTACAGGTTTGCTGTTTGTAGCCCTGGGCTGTGGCCACCTACAGGTACAGGATCCCTCCAGCCCTGCCCTGTTTGGCACTGACTCAACAAAGGGCTGTTCAGAGTGCTGGTGGCTTCCCCACTGCCCCTATGAAACCCCAACCACCTCTCCTAGCAACACCAGACCCACGAGGAGGACAAGTGAGGAAGCTGCACTCAATAGCAAGTCCAGGAATCATCAAAGACCAAGGCTGGAAAGGAGCTGTGGAATCACACAGCCAAGCCTTCTCCCAAGGCTGGTTCAGCTCCATTCAAGTTATGCAGAGGTCCAACCCCCTCAACCACCTCCCTCCCATCCACCACAGCCTCCCCAGGCAATTTATTCCAGGCCTCAACTCTCCAGTGATGGCTATTGGCTAACCACTGCTTCAGAGGCTTGAATTCAAGCCCATTAATTCTGATCATGGAGAAGGGATCATTCCCTTCCACTTTGCAGCAGCTGTTCTGTGCATTTGAAGACCACCCTGTCTCCTCTCCTCCAGCCTGAACACCTCCAGCTCTTCCCAGCAGCCAGCTGGTGGTTCCCAACGTGTCCTTGTCTCTCCTAAACCGAGGAGCCTGGGGCCACGTGTCTCACAAGGGGTTACCCTCCCAATGCCACAGGCTTTGCTCCTGCTTAGCCAGTGTACTCTGTGCTCCTCAGAGTACGGTGACAGCACAGACTGACGTTTGGCTGTTACCTGCTGCATCACCCTGATCTGCAGAGCTAAAAGCCCACTTCTCTGCTGTTACCTGCCCTCCTGAACTGCATTCCCTTCCCTGCAGCTTGCTGAGATCCTTTTGCAAGGAGGGGTTTGTAACCCCCTCCTGGCTCTGCGACATCCACACACATCTTGGGCCAGAGAGAAGTTCTCTTGCCAGAAGCAAACTCGGGGAAGCATCCCCAACACCTCCCTTTACTCCTGCAGCCTGGGACAGAGTTGCAAAACAAACTCCAACCTGCTGAAAAAAAGCCTCCTGTTCCCACCCAGGCTCTGCAGAGGAAGCCCCTCACCAACTCCATAGTCATGGGACAAGGGAGGAAGACGGGGAAGGGACCCAAGGCACAACCCCACGGTGATTTGGAGGAGGATGGGGGTCAGCTCTGCTGGCAGCTTTGGCACCACACAGCTGGGCTTTCTGCACTGAGCTTCCACACCCGACTTGAGCTACTCACCGTGCTTGATTTGAGCGCATCCCCACTGTCCTCTTCGGATTCTAGTGCAACAGGTAAAGATTTCTGTGGCGGGGAGAAGGTTAAGTCCCACCTCAGGAGCCGAGGTTCAGCTTTGTCCCCGAATCTCAGGTTTTCCAGTTTCTGCACCGTAGGCTCGGCAGAGGCAGCTGGCCTGAAATTCTCTTTGTTCTGGGACTTAGACCTCAGCCTCTGAACCCCGAAGCCCCGCTCTTCCCCGCGGTGGTCGTCAGCCACGCTCCTGCAGGGTCCTCCTTTGCTATAGTGTCTTTTTTGAGTGTGAACCTCTTGCATATAAGAATCCATCCTCATGAGGGGCTTCATCTCCATCTCGTAGTTGCTCATCTTCTCCTCATCCAGCTCAAGCAGTTTGGAGCTCCCTGAGCTGTGGTTGTGAGACCTGTGGTGGGAAGTCCACGAAACAGTGGCTGGGGGGGGATCTGTCCACCTCTCTCTTTGCTTGTGGTTGGAAGCTGAATGTTTGTGCCCTCCGCTCCGACCTCGGTAGTCTTCGGGGACGGAGGCTGAGCCCAGCTGCCCGCTCCCGCTGCGCAGGCTCCCGCTTCTCCCTCCGCGTGGTCCAGCCGCTTTCTCTTCGCTCCAGCTGTTGGGACGCAGGTAATCCCCACCCCGACCCTCCAGCAGCATCTGGATCTCCCCACCGCCCCTCTCTTCATCCACAGACACCTGCCTGGAGAAGTGGGAGCTCTTGTTCCTGCAGGAAGGCCCCAGGGGTGGGGTGGAAGAAGGGCTGGCGGGGAAGCTCTGCAAGGGGCTGTCGTCGGGGGTCAGGTCGGACGGGGTGGTCCCTTTACGGTACAGCTCGGGGCTCTCCTGCTGTAGAGGGGTCCCGGTGGACAGCACCTCGATGTCGTCGCTGGAGTTCTGGCGCTTGGGCCGCTGGCATTCCAGCCCTTTGGGTTGGGAAGAGAGGAAAAAGGGAAGGGAAAGAGAAAGGCAATGAGGGGGGTCATTTCTGTTCTGTGGGCACCCAGCGGGTGGTTCACGTCAAGGAACAAGGCTGAGAGTGCTGGGAATGGCAGGGCAGGGGCAGGGAAGATCCAGTGTGGCACAACACACAATAAACAGCTGCTGCTGCTTGTTACTGCTGGTCAGGCTGAGGAAAAGGAGGCTCAGAGGAGACCTGATCACTCTCTGACACTCCCTGACAGGAGGCTGCAGGGACACGGGGCCAGGCTCTGCTCCCCAGTAACAAATGACAGGACAAGGGGAATCAGCCTCAAGTCGCCCCAGGGGAGGTTGAGGTTGGAGCTGAGGCAGAACTGTTTCCCTGAGAGGGGTGTCAGCCCCTGTGCCAGGCTGCCCAGGGAGCTGGGGCAGTGCCCAGCCCTGGAGGGATCCCAGAGCTGTGGGGCTGAGGTGCTGAGGGCTGTGGGTCAGTGCTGGGCTGGGCAGGGTGAGGGGAGGGCTGGGGCTGCAGCAGCTTCAGGGGCTTTGCCAACCAAACTGATTCTGTGATTCTATGCTACCAAACCAAGAGAAAAGGCATTGTTAGTTTGACACTAAAGCTGCTGTGACCCCCAGCACCCACAGAGCAGCAGCTGCAGCCCAGCTTGGGGAATGGTTTGCCATCAGCTGTCGGTGTTGGCTCGACAGAGACACTCTGCACTGAGGTTGTGTTTCTCCACTGTTGTTAGCTTGAAGGCTACTGATCCTTTGAGAAACCCCTGGGCAGCCCCATGGCTCTCAGGGCAGGCACCCTGCATGCCTGGGGACACACATGGAGGACTGTGTGTGAGTACCACAGGTAAAAGGAGTTGCAGTGGCTTTGCAGCCCCAGCAATGTGGGGAAGTCACTTAGGATGTGGAGCTGCTGGGGAGCCCTGTGCAGGCAGAATAGTTACTTGGGCTCTCCCTTCCCTGATGAGTCCCAGCTCAATGGTCCCTGTCCGTTGATGGGGTTTTGGGGTATCCATCTGACCAATTTCATCCATCAGCTGACAGTTTGCAAGCACCACACTCTGTGCCCAGTGCTGGTGTGTGCCAGGTGCTGCTGGGGTCACTCTGTGCCCAACTTGCAGCCAACAGCCTTCCCAGCCCTCCCTGGACAGCAAACTCTTTGCCTTTGAGCTGCACTGTTTTGGAAGGGGAATCTCACCTTGAAGCTTTCATGAGGAGATGGTCCCACCTGGGCAGACGTACAAACCTCTCATTGAGGGGAAAAAAATCCCACAAGCCACATCTCAAACAGCTTTCCTACCCCACACAAGGAGGGCACAGACATGCCCCCCTCCCCTCAGCACGTGATGGAGAGCTGTGCCTCACACGTTTAGGCAGGAGCAAGGCAGCATGTTCAGGGCTACACGGGTGCACTCTGTGTCTTTAAATACATCATCATCTTATCTTTGCCATGCTGGATGCACTTTGTTCCCTTTGAACCCAGAAGACACCCCAGATGATGTCTCCCTGGGGACACAGGGACTCTGGGGACTTGAAGAGCTGTTGAGAGTCTTCTGCTGGATGGAGCTGAGAGTGATCAGCTGGCAAGAAACTTGTTGCTTCTCTGGACAATTAAACCCCCCTCCTCCTCCTCCCCTCTGCAACTTTATCAATCACTGATGAAACTAAATCATTTCAGAGGGGTGCAAGCTAATAGTGGTTAATCCTCATTCTGCCCTCTCAAGGCAGAGCTGTTCCCTGCTCAAGTCATGCTAAATTATGTGAATAATTTGATAAACACATTAAGTGCCTAATGCCCCTGAAATGCAGCTAATTGGGATTGCCATGGCTAGACAAGAAATGAGTCTCAAGCAGGAACAACCCAATCCCTCACCATGGCTTAAAAAGAAATGCTCCGAAGCTTCTGCTCTCTCTCCTTCTGCTGAGTGAGTTCCCCTGCCACTGGGATGTGCCTTCCCTGACTTGGCTTTGCTTGGCTGTCAAATCTGGGGTTTAATTGCCTGCCAGGGAGAATTGTGTTTGTGTTTTGGGGGCAAAGCTCAGCTAGTTCAGTCTCAGTTCCTTCCCTGTGTCCCTGTTTGTGGGAGACTGAAGCAATCCTCAGATGGGTTGGGAATGGGGAAGAGTGGAGTTCCCTCCCCACCTTTCACATAGAGTAACTGTCCTTAGGGAGAAGTACAGACTGACTCTGTGGCTCTTGTTCAGATGTTCCTGTTCCAGCCACCCTCCAATATTACAGATGGGGAAACTGAGGCAGGGAAGGAATAAATGGCTTTGTAGGAGCAAGCTGTAAAACCAGCTATTGAAATGGGCTCACCCAAGACTTGGAGTGTCTTTATTTGTCTCAGGCTTTGACCAATCTTCCCCAACTCAGGTCTTCAGAGACACGAAAGCTTCCCATGACCCCAAAGCCAAACTCCCAACAGCACAACCAGCCACAGCTTTGTCCACCCACTGCTCCTGCACCTGAGCACCAACCCTGATCTTCCCTGAGCCCCACAGTGGAAGTGAGACAGCCCAGTGATGCTCCAGCAGCCTCACCCTGCAGGGACCACATTCATCAGCATCCTCCCATCCTCAACCTTCCCCACCCAGACTGCAACGAGCTGAGCCAATTCTGCCCCTCCATGGCTTCATCCCCTGAAGTCTGGGTTCATTCCCTGAGTTTTGCAGCCCCTGGCTGGGGCTGAGGGATGAGACAAGGGCTGGGCTGCCCCTCCATCCCCAGAGCCTGTGGCCACGCAGGCATCTCCCTGCCAAGGTGCTGGGCACATGCACGGTGCCAGCTCCATGGCTTTTCCACACCCCAGCATGTTCAACAATGATCCTGAGCTAAAATTAGCCTGGGAGCACGTGATGTTCCTGGAAGAACAGTTGTGAGAGCGCAGGAGGATGAGGAGCACCAAGAGCTGGGTTGCCAGCAGCAGCGAGGCAGCAGCATCCAGCCACAGCATCCCCAAAGCCCAGCCTGTGCCCCTGAGCACTGTGCAGGACCTGGGAGCGGTGCCAGTCTCCTGCCTCTGGAACCTTTGGGGAGCCACTTCTCCATCATCCCCCATCCCACACGGCACTGGGGAGGCAGAAAGCGCCACAGGGAGGTGTGAGATCACCCCAGCAGAGGGTGATGCAAGGCACGGAGCAGGGAGCACTGTTTGCTTTTCTCCAGGTGAAGGCATTATGGCCCTGCTGTGGCACGTCCTGGGGGGGGCTGGAGCTGGCGCCTCTGCAGGTCTGGAGCCTGGGGCTGTGCTGAGGGGATAAGTCTGAGCCAGGAGACCTGTGGGGCTGACCCTGGGGTGGGCATGAAGCCATCCTGTGGTGCTGTGAGAGTGAGCTGCACCCACAAAACCTTGTGAGGTGGGGACACCCAGCACAGGTGACACTGAGGAAGAGGGTCCCATCCAGCATCCACGATGCTGAGCACGGAGAGGGGGCATGCAGTGCCTGCAAGGTGGGCACATACAGCCCCTGCCAGGCCATGCAGGGGGGGTTGGCCACTCAGCCTGGACCTGCTGCAGCCCCCCCCATGCAGCCACCCCCTTGGCCTGAGGTGCTGTGGCTGCTCACAGCCCCCTTGTCTGCCTGCCGTGGTCTGTGGGCACTCCCTGGCTTCCCAGCACCTCTTGGATGGTGTGTTTGGTTTTTAACGTGCTCTAAGTGGAAACTCCTTCCCCTCCCTTCACTCACACACAACCCACCCAGACGTGAGCTCCAGGAACAGCAGCCCCAGCACAAGTCAAGCTCCATGTCCCCGTCTAGGAGCTAGTAAAAAATGCATCACCTAAAAATAGCTTCCCAAGAGGTGATTTAAAGCAGCAAAGTCTCTTGGCAAGAGGAAATGGAGCTGAGGAACGACTCAGGGCTGAAGAAGCCCCTGGGACCATGCAGGATCTGCGAAAAGCTCAGATCTCCAATCTAACTGGACCTTGGACAGGAGGAGGAATGCTGAGAGGTGTTTGAACAGGGCTGTGGCTTCCTGCAGAGAGCCGAGTGGGGCTCTGCAGAGCTCTGCACAGCCTGCCCTGGCCATGCCCACCCCCTGGGACAGGGGGGTTGCTACACGCACCTCCTCCAGCTCAGGCAAGGCCACTGCTGGAGCCAGATCTCAAAGCCCCTCTGGCTGGTGGCTGCTGGGCTCTGGGATGTCCCCATGGTGAAGTGAGGCCTCGTGCATGGGCTGCCTGGTCCAAAAGATGCCACCATCCCTTGTCCCCAGAACGGCCCCAATGACATGAGTCACAGACACCAGCCCCTGGAGCAATTAAACCCAATGAATAATCTTCACTTAGCTGGAAGGGGCAGGCAGTAATGAAAGCCACCTCCTAATGAGGGTTCAGTGCAGGAAAACTTTGGAAGACAACCATTCACACCTATTAATGATGATGTCAGTTATTGCTGTTGGGAGCTGGAGCTTTCCACTCCCACTGGAGCAGCCCCTCTCACTCTGGGACAGGCAAATCCTTCCCAGTGCCTGCCTGCTGCAGACCCCTGTCCCACCATGGCTTCACTTCAGCTCTCTCCTCTTTCCTTCCCTTCCTCAGCCTTTGCTGAGCCCAAGCCCCTTGGCAACCAGCAAAACGTTGGGACAAGCTGCCAAGAAGCACCCAAGATGTCGAGGGAAGGAAGAGGCACCAGGGAAACCTCACATGAGCCTTTGCACGCACAGGCCACTTGTTTGCACACCCAATGGAAGGATTTGGGGCAGGCCCAAGCCTCCAAAAGGCATCATGAGCCATAACACCCACGGGAGGAAAAGCAGTGACCAGCTCTGGAACCCCTTGGGTGTGCATTTGGCTTTCAGAGCTCTGGGTGGGGGGGTGGTTTCTGAGCAGCCATCACGGACTATGGGGATGTTTTGGTGTGGAAAAAGGAGATCCCTGGAACAACAGGACTGCACAGAGCTCAGGTGTTGGATATTGAAAGCCTTGTGCTAAAAGCTCTGAGCTGGTGCCACTGGGTTGTTTCCCACTCTGAGAGTCCCAGTGAGGGCAGGAGCTGCGGGCACAGAGCGGGGCTTGTTTTTGGGGGAGGGTTTGGGTCTGTGCAGGGCTGAGTGGGGTGACAGCTGTGTCTGTGGGGCTGGCTGTGGTGGGGACACTCACTGACCGTTTTCCCTGTGCTGGAAGGAAGGTGAAAACTCTTTGGCAGTGATCCTGGCGATCCGCGCCTCCTCCTGAGCCTTCTGCGCTGCCGTCACGGCCGCCTCCGCCTTGGCCCTGGAGTGAGAGGTCCTGCAAGGCACACAGACACCAAACTCATGTCAGGCAGCTTCCCTCAAACCCAAATTGCCCCCATGAACCCCCTTTGCTCTGGATCCCCCGGGCTGTGATAGAGGAGCTGCCTCTGGGGCTTGGGGGCTCGTTGGGAACGGGGTGATTTGAGGCATCAGCAACACTCATGAGCTGCTGCTCAGCTTGCAAATCACCCAGGGGGGGTGGAAACAGGGACAGGATGCTTTGTTCCCCAGGGGTGCATCAGCAGCAGGCTGTGCTGCCACTCAGTGAGATCCTCACTGGCTTCAGAGGAATCTCAGGAGGTTCAACGAGGGCAAGGGCAGAGTCCTGCAGCTGGGGAGGAACAAGCTCAGCACCAGCACAGGCTGAAGTGAGGGGGGAACTGCTGGAGAGCAGCTCTGGGAGAGGGACCTGGGAATTCTGATGGGCAGCAAATTAAACACAAGCCAGCATTGTGTCCTTGTGGGCAAGAAGCCAATGGCATCCTGGAGGCATCACAAAGAGTGTGGGCAGCAGGTCCAGGGAGGTTCTGCTGCCCCTCTGCTCTGCCCTGCTGAGGCCTCAGCTGTGGCCAGTGCTGGGCTCCCCAGAACACAAGAAGTTCCCTTTAAACAGAAGGAGAAAATCCTTTGGTACTGAGGTGAGGGAGCCCTGGCCCAGGCTGCCCAGGGAGGGTGTGGAGGCTCCTTCTCAGGAGGTTTCCAACCCCACCTGGACATGTTCCTGTGCCCCCTGAGCCAGGGGAAGCTGCTGGAGCAGGGGCTGAGGCTGGAGCAGCTCTGCAGGGCCCTTCTAGCCCCCAGCATTTGGTGATTCTGTGATAACCCTGCAGCAGGCTGATCCCTTCCATCCTGCCTCTCTCTGTGGAGGACCCCCAGCCCAGCAGATGCCTGCAGCAACCCCTGTGAGCATCTGCCAGGAACCCCTGGGGCTGAACACCTTGAATTGGAAGCTGTGAGGTTCTTTGAACAGAACTCATTTGCTTTTGGAAGAGAAAAATGAAGATTTCTGCTCCCCCACCATCACATTTTGTGTAACATGCTGGGTGTAAATACAAACAGGGTTCGTCACTGGGAGCAGAGGTAGGAGGGAGGGCTTGACATCAATCCCACCTCTCCCACCCCTTCACACACTTCACCCTGGATGAGCAACCGGCCCCCTGCACTCACCCATCACAGGGGATTCCCCAGACCCTCCTGGCTGATGTTGCTTCATCCCATCCCTCAGGATTTACACCCTCTTCCACAACCCCTCTGCAGCATTCCCACCAGCATCCTTTGGGTTTGCCCTTTCCCCTGAGCTTCAGCTATTGAGGCACTGGAACAGAATGCCTCTCCCAACACACTCTGGTGCAGACAGCGTTATAAATAGCTCCACTCATTTCTCTTCCCTCCAAAATCAGGCCCTCCATCTCCTTTCAGCATTGTTGGGGGTGGGTTTTCTTTTTGTGTCTCTGCCACTCTCTGAATTGCCTCTGATTTGGTGACATCTGCTCAGAGACAAGTGCCATTTGTGCCAGGCTCCTAGAAACAGAGAACAGGGCCAGTACCGTGCCTGGCATGGCATCCTACCCCAGGAGCCAGGGGTGGGGGACACAAACCTGCCTGGGACTGTGGCTCTGAGCTCTCACCTCTTGGAGCTCAGCTGAGACGCCCAGTTCCTGCTCCCAGAGTCGCCCCGTCACTTGTTTTCAAG
Source organism: Urocolius indicus (assembly GCA_013401255.1). Lineage (NCBI taxonomy): Eukaryota > Metazoa > Chordata > Aves > Coliiformes > Coliidae > Urocolius > Urocolius indicus. The sequence continues at coordinate 61,015 of WBNH01008449.1, read as the reverse complement.
TGTTAACACATTGTCTCTGCTCTAAGAAGTGTTTTATTTATATCAATGGGCTGCTTTGGAGTAGCTGGAAGGGTGGGTATGACCCATTCTCTTCTCTCCAGTAATGACAGGACAAGAGGAAAGAGGCTCAAGTTGCCTCTAGGGGAGGTTGAGATTAGAGCTGGGGGACTGCCCAGCCCTGGAGGGATCCCAAAGGCGTGGAGCTGAGGTGCTGAGGGCTGTGGGTCAGTGCTGGGCTGGGCAGGGTGAGGGGAGGGCTGGGACTGCAGCAGCTTCAAGGGCTTTTCCAACCAAACTGATTCTGTGACATGAGTGAAAGGAGGCTGAGGGTGTCTGTCGTGTCCTGCTGCAGGTCTCACACTGCCCCATTCCCTGGCAGGTATCACTGTTGAGCTCTTTTAGGAGGAGCAGGGATGCTCTGGAGCTGCAGCAAACTGCTGGGAGAGCAGGCACAAACTGCTCCCTTCTTTGACACAAACACGGTGGGGTGGAAAGGGATGGGTATCAGTCCCAAGGATTGAACCACCCCAGTGCCAAGGACAGTGCCATCTGAGGCTTCAAATTGAGATGCTGACTCTCTGAGGCTGATAATACAGCTGGCACCTGCCATGGGAGCTCCTCGGTGGTCTGGATGTCAGCTCCTGAAGAGCATCCATCCATCCATCCATCCATCCATCCATCCATCCATCCATCCATCCCTCTGCTGTCTCCTCAGCCTGAACATTGCTCAGGGAAGGGTCTGTCCCTCCCACACTGCAGCACATTGACAGAGAGCAGCCTGCTAGTCCCTGCTGGCCTGCTACAGAGGATTAATAACGTCTGAGAGTGTCTGGACCAAACTCAGCAGGCAGGATTACACACTGCCTCCTGAAACTCCTCCCCAGAGGGGCAACTGGAGGCACTTATCTGGCACTTCTTGCCAAGGAAGGAGGTTGGGAGTGCTGAAAAGCAGCTTGTGCCACTTCCAAGGGTCTCAGGGACACACAGGGGTGTCTGCAGAGTGGGAGGTTACACTGGAAGACCACACATGGGGCTACCACCCAAGCCACCCTCCCCTCTCCAGCATTCTTCACCTCTCTTTTTTCACTAAAAAGAGTAAAAAAAAAAAAAAATCACCATCTCTGAGAGAACAATGAAGTTTCCATCCCTGGAAAGCTCACTCCAGTGACTTCTGGACTGTTTGACCCCTGTGGACTCCACCATCAGCTCAAGAAGAGCAGCAACTAGGGGCTTAGCCCAGAAAGGGTTAAAAAAATCAGCCCCATGAATGAAGCCATCTCCCATCTAGAATATAGCCAGCTCCCACAAAGCATCTGCAGAGGCACAGGCAGTGCTCTCTGTCTGAAATGCTCTCTAAGATGCAGAGGGAAAGGCAGACTCACGGTGATCTCTGTGTTGCATAATCAAACCCTGAGTATTGCCAAAGCAACTGGAGTAATGCAGGGAATGCTCTCATGACTTTGTCACTCACTCACACACACACACACTAAATTTAACAGCTCTCACCTTTACACAGGCCCTCCTGCTCCTGGCATGTGATAAATCTTCATTCCCCACTTAATTGCTGGAGTTTATTTCCTTGTGAAGTGGGTCTTTTCCTCCCTGACACAGAGATGGGGCTTGATCTCATCACTCCTCCTCCTACCTCCAGCCCTGCCATCAATCTGCCCCAGGCAGAGACACCATCCTGAAAAGCAGGGTCAAAACAGGGATGATCCCTCCTTATGGATTCATCACAGCTGGAGGAGGCTGCTGTGATGCTCTCAGGTGGGAGGAATTAAACAGATCTTCTTCCATGGCTCCTTTGCTACCTCCTGTGGTGTTCTCCATCCCTTAACGAGCCCACCAGAGTGTCTGCAAGAGCACAGTGTCCTCTCCTCTGAGCTGATTAGAAGTTGCACATCTGCTGGAAGGTGCTTATCTGGGTCTCTGTTGCCATTGATGGGTGAGCAGGGGCAAACCATGGAATCAAAGAATCCTTTGGGTTGGCAAAGCCCTTGAAGCTGCTGCAGTCCCAGCCCTGCCCCCTCACCCTGCCCAGCCCAGCACTGACCCTCAGCACCTCAGCCCCACGGCTTTGGGATCCCTCCAGGGCTGGGCACTGCCCCAGCTCCCTGGGCAGCCTGGCACAGGGGCTGACACCCCTCTCAGGGAAACAGTTCTGCCTCAGCTCCAACCTCAACCCCAGTCAGGGAGTGTCAGAGAGTACTGCTGGCTCCCCTCAGCCTCCTCTTTTCCAGCCTCAACACCCCCATTCCCTCAGCCCCTCATGCTCCAGCCCCTTCCCCAGCTCCAGTGCCCAGCTCTGGCCATGCTCCAGCCCCTCAACCCTGAACCCAGCACTCGAGGTGTGACACATCCCAGGGTGATGGGAGGTGGCCAGAGCTCTCTGATCATCAGCCCACCCCAGCACAGAGACAATTCAGAGGACAGCTACAACCTCTAAATCACACTTTAGTGCATTTCACCATCCAAGAGCCAGAGGGGTAATGCTGGGGGTGGTTTCTAGCTCTGGAGCTCCAAGGCTTTGTTTTGGGTCAGGGCACAGGGTCTGTGCTGGGACTGGCTGGGAAGATTTGCTTTAGTAAGTAGTGTTTTGCCAAGCTGACTCACTCTTCTCAGAGGATGAGTGGGCAAGTGGTCAAACTGGCAAGAAGAGCTGGCAGGAGGCAGGTTGAAATCCCAACCAGATTCCTTTAAATCTGCGCAGATCTCTGGTTGATTTAGCCAGGGCTGACAGGAGAAGGGATAATACCTGCGAGTGGCTCACAATGCCAAGCTCATCAGCTCCAGGTAACCCACATGAAACTGGAATAAACTGATTTGAAAGAGAGAAGTTGGCTTTTTAGGAATGCCAACAGTGCCTGGCCTGGCTTTGCATGCACCAGGAGCTTCTGTTGCACCATCTGATGCTTGGGGCAGCTTTAAGCCAGAAAGGGGTGAATTCAACAGCAAAATCTGTGGTACCTGAAGGTCTTAGGAAGAAACCAAGTAAAATTCAAGCCAGGCAAGGCTGGGGTGGTGTTCAGGTTAATGAACTGCTTTGGCAAGGAGAACAAACTGCTCCAGAATGAAGCTGGAAATTAAGAGCAAGTGTTACAGACCACCAGAAGCATCTCTGGATGGAGAGAGGTCTGCTGGGGAGCTGTAATTACAGGGATGGCACCTGATGCCAGAAGAAGCCTCTTTCATTCCTGAGTCCTTCACCTCCACCCAACATTCTTTGAGTGCAGTGTCAGTGACCTGGAACAACAGAAGGGACTCACCACCCTTGTTGCCTCTTCTTCTTGCATTCCCCTGTGAGAAACAGGCACTTCTTGGGTAAAAATGGGAAACAGGCACTGAGCAAAAGTACATTTGAGGCCCAAGGAAGCTGTGTGCTGGGCTGTAGGGGGAAATGCCCCCTGTTCAGGGATTCAGTGTGAAGCAGCATCTTCTGGGCAGGATTTCTGGCAGTGAAGGTGTTTTCCAAAAGCCACACCAGCTTTTGCTGGGGAATTTCTTTTGTGAGGAAAACCTTTGCTTCCCTGATGCCCCTGAAGACTCAAAGCTCAGCTGATGGATCTCATCTTAATGGGATTTAGGCTTGGCTTTAGGAAAGTATGAAACTGCTGCTTTACTGTCAGAATCCTGATGCAGGGATGGAGACTCTCAGCCCTTCCCCATCCCACACCAAGCACTGATGGAAACCTCTCCTGAGCATTCCAGATAGTCCCAACTCCAAGACAGGAGCACACATGAGATTGCAACAAGCCCTAAACCCTTTGCTGGGTTTATTTCATTAAGTCTTAATCCTTTCTATATTGCCTGCACACCTACAGATCAACCCTCCTGCAGGGGGGCTCAAAAAACCCCCAATCTCCTGGTAGCTAAGAAGGGCTTCACTGTCTTCTTCCTCTTGATTTCATGTTCAGATGGAGGGGCAGGAGTGATGGACAGAGTGCTCCAACTGTCCAGAGCTTATAAGTGCAACAAGAAAGCTCAAAAGGAGATCATCAAACCTCTAATGAAAGCTTTCTTCTCTGCAGTTTCTTCACCTCCTCCTCTCCTAAAAGGAGAAAACCCAGCAGCTCATATTTTTCATGGCAAACACATCCCACACTCACAAGTGGCCAGGATAGGGTTAAGCAGCCAGTGAGCTCATACTAGGACATAATGAACAGCTTCAAGTTGTCCTAAGGGGCCAGGCTGGCTCCACTTTGTCTCTCAGGTCGATTTGTAATGAGGCAGCTTTTGGGCTTCGTTTGTTTGGGCTTGGGTTGTTGTGTTTTTTTTTGAAATGCATCTTTATCCTCCTATAGGAGGAATGTTTTCTGCCTCCATTACAGAGCCTCATGTATTTTTCAACTGGCAAAATTCGATTAAAACATCCAGCAGCTGCCAGAAAACACTCCAGGAACGACCCAGAGGCTGCATTTGTCAGGCATTTAGGTCTCAGTGCTTTGCTCTCCCCTCCAACCCTTGAAAAGCACCTGAAAAGCAGCACTGGCTGCCAGTGGGGCTTGATCTGAGGGGTGTGCAGGGAAGCCTTGGGATGTGTTTTGCCTGGGGTAGGAGTGGCTGGAGAGCTGAGGAAGAGCTTTTCAGTCCCACCACCTCACGTGCCAAAGCCTGGCTGGCTGAAGTCGTGAGTCCCTCAACTGCTCTGCCTTGCTGGGGGTTGTTCTCTGCTCCCCCTGGCACAGAGGAGTGCAGGATTTGGCCCTGAGTGCATCGAGCTGAGATGCACCAAGCAACACAAAGCAGGAGTCGGTGAGTGATGGATGGCAGTAACCCAAGCCCAGGCTGAGGGGAGAGGGGCAGCCAAGGCGACTCTCACCCCAAGCTTCCGACCCTGGGCATGGGATCGATAGCTGCAACCCCCCCCCAGGGAGGGATAGGGAGCTGGAAAGAGGCTCTGCCTGCTTGAGACAGCATCTCAAACCCCACCTGCAAGGAAAGGAGGCTTGGCTGTGCTCTCCTAGATGGGACAAATTGGTGCTGAATTATTAATAGCTGCAGCAGACTGTCTGGCTTCTACCTCTGCGGGAGCATCTCTGATTGAGGGCAGAGCTGGGGAGAGTTGCAGCACCCACCCTGTCCTCTGCCCCTGTCATGGGCTTCACTGGGCACAGCATCCTCTAGCCAGTCCCCAAAGACCTATGCAATAACCTGACTGCAAGGGCCAGGGTAGGAGCGACCCAGGGCCAGGCTCTGTCTAGACATTTCCTTCAGGGAACAGAGAGATGGCAGCAATTAGCAACCTGTTTGTTATTTTCCCTATCTGGCATTTATTGCCCTGATAAAAGCCACTCTTAATTCCAGCCTGACTCTTTTCACAGCTCTCCTGGCTTGGTTGTTATTGCACTAGGCTTGCCTTGAGTGATTTGTGAAGGCAGTAATACAGTGCTGGTACTCAGGGGGTGGAATATTAGACACACCAATTAACTATCTCTGCATAAATCCCCATTTACCTGCTTATCACAAGCATATTTGCCTTGCCTGCTTCCTCTGTCTGCTTCTTCCTCCACCCTTCCACCTCCCTCCCATTGCTGGAATTCTTAATCAAGAAGGGGGGAAAAAAACCCAGCAGCTAATCTGACCTCTGACATGACGTAATGCAGCCAAAAACGTCTGCTCTGGCTCTTTGCAGCCAGCCAGACAGCTGGTGCTGTGCATAGCAAAGAGAAAGCCTGGCTGCCTTCTACCTGCTGCCAGAATTGCCAGCTCCAACTAGAGATTTTGGGGTGGGAGGATGGACCACCCCTGCCTGGGCTTTGTGGGAAGCAATGAGCCCCAGGCAGAGGAACAGGCATCAGTGAGACAGAAGAGGGAACGGTTTGGGGATGCCAGGGCTGAGCATGGGACAGAGGAAGGAGGTGGTTGCTGTAGGCTGTGAAAAAAGATTGCTCTGAAAATCTCATTGCAAGAGGAAAGTTCTGAATTAACAACAGAAAAAAACCCCAGTAGTCAAAGCTTTTAATCCTGACAAAAATATTTTGAGGTGGTTTTTGTGTTGTTGCCCAAGTAAAGCAAATCCCAGAGAAGTGTGGAAAATGGGCTCCAAAGCCCAAATCAGAGTTTCCCTGGGGTTTTACTCTGGGAAATGCAATGTTACAGGGTGGAAACAGCTCCCAAGGCAGCTGGGAGAGCTGATGGAGAGCAGGTGCCCATGGGCTGGCTGGGGCACAGCATGCATGAGGGCTCATGGACATAGGGTTGGAGCCAGTTCCCATTTAGCTTGTTGCTCCAGGCCCCTGTCCCTGACTCTCCTCTACCTTTATATTTTTGGAGCTTACTAATGGAGGGCAAATTCGCCACATTTCTCTTTTTGCACTGAAATGTCATTTTTTTTACACTTTAGTAAGGGAAAAAGAAACCCCCCAGGCTGTGTCCTGTGTCCTGTGTCCTTCTGCCCTGAGCCTCGCCTGTGGGGAGCCTAAATGAGTTTGGTTGGAGAATTGAGTTCCCAGCATGTGATGGTGCAAAGTCACAGTCACTCAGGGGGCTGGACTGGGCCACAACCAAACATCACAGCCCCAAAATCTGGAGAGAAACACATCCCAAAGTGCAGCCACAGCAGGAAGAGCTGCATCAGGATCACCTCAGCTGCCCCCATCCCTGAGCATCCCTGAGATGGATCCTTCCTAGTGGAGAAGGATGAGAGCAGATGAAGGACTGTAACACCAGGACCAAATCAGTCCAATCCAAGACCAGATCAGTCACTGGGCTGCTTGGACTTGTTTATTTTATCCCTGTTGTTGCTAAACAAAATCCACCAGCCCTGGCACAAGAAAAAACTCAAACTCCATCAACTTCAAAGGGCTGGGCCAACGTGGAGCTGGTACCCAAAGGCACATCTGCCAGGATGCCAAGGGCCATGGGGAGGGAGCCAGGCAGAGCCATGCACTTCCCTCCCAGTGGGTTTCCTTCCTGATCATTTTTTACCCTCCAGCAAGGGCAGAGCTGATGGGTCCTTCCCACCAGAGACCATGCCCTGAGATGTTATTTACAGCTTGAAAGATAATGAACATCTGGAGAGGGAGTCTCACCTCCTGCCATCTGTCACTTGTAATGAAGCTCTGGAGGAGGCAGGTGAGTGATGCAGATAGGCAGAACCTGTCTTTCCCAGTGCAGCTACCTGTCAGGAGGCTGGAGTGAGGTTGGGGGGTCAGTCTCTTCATTAATGGATGACAGGACAAGAGGAAACAGGCTCCCGTTGCCCCAGGGGAGGTTTAGATTGGAGCTGAGGCACAACTGTTTCCCTGAGAGGGGTGTCAGCCCCTGTGCCAGGCTGCCCAGGGAGCTGGGGGAGTGCCCAGCCCTTGCAGCTGAGCTGATGAGGGCCATGGGTTACTTGCAGTGATGATAGGAGCCTTGTTATCTTCTGGAAGGATGCAAAAGCTGCAGGAACCTCTCAGAGTTTGGGAAAAGAAGGCAGGGAAGGGATGGTGTGGGGGGGGGTGTGCTGCTGCCTGTTTTCCAGCTGTCACAGGGCAGATTTCCATGATTTGACTGGATAATCATCGTGTACATAATGGAAAATGGCCATAATGGCAATGGGAAGTGCTGCTGTCCCCTTCTTCATCCCTTGCTCTCACAGTGCCAGCAGCCAGCCTTCCACACACACGTCCCAAAGGCACCACCAGAAACAATCCTCTAACCCCGTGCAAAAATAGCACCTCAGGCAAGAGCCAGAACAGGCTGGGAGAAACCTCTAACAACCCTTGGAAATGGAGAAAAAAAAAAACTACAAAAAGAAAGAAAAGAAGAAAAAGCTCAAGGAGGAAAAAAAGCAAGTGAAGGCACAAAAAGCCCTCCAAGGAAGCTGGGCCAGTGCTGGATGCTCCACACACTGCAGCTGCAGCTCCAGCTTGGGGAGGAAAGGCACAAGGAGAGCAGCAGAAAAGCTGGTGCTGGTGCTGCATTTGGGTGGAGATTTCTAAATGCACAACAGGCCAAGTGAGAGCTCCCTGAGCAGCCATAACTCAGCCTGCTTGGACATGCAGAGTTTGGCTGCACAGGCTGCTGGCTTGGAATCGCTTTTCAGGCTGGATCCTGCATTTCGGCTGCATCGCCCTGTCTCTGGGTAAGGCTGGCTCCAAAGCTGGCACTGCCAGAGCCCTCAGGAGCCTGGCCCTGCTTGTCAGGCCAGGGAAATGCCAGGGGTTTGGTGGGAGGTTTGACCATGGCACATCTAGATCATAGAAACATAGAGTCACAGGATGGTGGGGGTTGGAAGGGCCCTGCAGAGCTGCTCCAGCCCCTGCTAAAGCAGGTTCCCCTGGCTCAAGGGGCACAGGAACGTGTCCAAGTGTTTGGGAACCTCCTGAGGAGCATCCACACCTTCCCTGGGCAGCCTGGGCCAGGGCTCCCTCACCTCAGCACCAAAGGACTTTCTCCTCCTGTGCCAGTTGAAGTGCCTGTGTTTGTACCCATCACCCCTTGTTCTGTCACTGCAAACAACACAAATAAGTGTCTCCCCATCCTCTTGACAAACACCCTTTAGGTGCTGATGAGTGTTCATGAGGCTCCCCCTCAGTCTTCTCCTCTCCAGCCTCAGGTGCCTCAGCCTTTCCTTATAAGAAGGATGTTCCAGACCTCAGATCACCTTGGCAGCCTGAGCATCTTGGATGGGTGGCTTGGTGTAACTTCCCCCATCCTCCTGGATTTGTCAGAGAAGAGGGCAGAGATGTGTTTGGGACATGATCAACCCCAGTCCAGACACGAATCTGAAGCAATCTTTGTGGGCTTGATGAAGCCTGGTTTGATGTGGACACTGGGTACTTTCCGCCTGCCATGACCTGCCACAGGCTGCAGGTCAAAGGGTGGAGGATTTAGTGGACCATCAGCATCCCACCCTGGCCTCCATCACTAGAAAAACAGCCCATTCCTCCCTGCTTTGCTGAGGCCTTGCAAGGGATGAAGAGTGAGGGGGGAAACCTCAGTGCCAAAGGTGCAAAATGCAGCACAGAGAGAGAAAAACTCAATGAAGCTGTGGGTGAAGTGAGCTGAGGGAGCCTCTGCTCTGCCTCTAGGGAAGCCTCAAATCCCTCTGAGGAGCCACCAGCCACAGCCCAGCCCTTTGAGAATCATCAGGAGCTTTTCCCTACAACCAAGGGAAAGATGCTCAGAGCAAGAGAATTTGGGGGATTCCAGGTGAGGGGGGGTGATGACAGGCAAACACAGCAGGCCTGGGGATTTCATTGCAGCTGCATTTTGATGCCCCAAAATAAAGATCAAGACAAAGCAAATTCTGAAGCAAAACACAACAGAAGCACAAGGAAAAGGCTTTTCCTTTCCCCAACCCCTCACCCTGTTTGGGTCGTGGCTGAAACACTCTGGCAGCTTCACGAGCTTTGGTCACCTCAAGCAAAAGAGCCATTTGGCAAATGAACTTTCCAGGCAAGTTTGGGGTTTGTTTTCTGCTGATGGAGCCACTAAAGCCTGAGAAAAGGCAGCTTAACATTGAGCTCATTGTCCTCCCTCCCTGTGGTGCTGAGCTGATGGATAGGGCCAATCCATGACGTAGCTCAGGTCATGCACTGGGTTAAGCAGCCAACACCCAGCAGCAAAACCCACCCCAGTTCAGAGCAGAGAGGGTAAAAAAAACCCCTCATCCAGACTCAACAATCAACTCATTTAACTGAACTTAATAGTTCCAGCACCATCTGGACTCAGGTCAAAAGATGGAGCTGAAATGACCTGAGGAGGGCTGATGGATGCTCTCCAGCTATGTGGTTCCAACCCAGCCTCCTCCTCCAGGAATCCATCTCCAGCCCTGTGGGGTAGGAGAGAGGACTCTCTTCTGGGTGACATGACAGGAGTTCAAATGATGTGGTTCTCTGAGTGACTGAAAACTGTATTTCTACCACCTGAGCCTTAAGGAACTTCTGGAAAGCAAATACATCTTGCTCCATGCAGCTCTGGCAGGAGAAAGATTCCCTGCCTGGAGCAGATGCTGGACCTAGTGATGATGGGGAAGCTTCTCTGTGCTATAGGGAGCAAGTAGACCCAAAGCAGCTGGTTGGAGACAACCACGTGCAGGCCACAGCAGCATCATCTCCATCCTCCTCTGCCACGTCCAGCTCCCACATCTGCACACCAGCAGCCCCCAGGAGTGATGAGAAAATGTCAACCCAGAGGGAAAATGCCAAGCCAGAACAAGGATGCTCCCCAAGGAAAACATGCCACAGACAGCACCCCCTTATACCCACTGCTTAACATCAACCTGGAAGCTGCTGAGTGGGGATGAGGACCTTGCTTGGCTGTGCCACCTTCCGCTTGTGCAGCCAAGCCCTGCCCAGAGTCTGACCGGACACAGACCTGCACAGAAACCTCAGCTGGGAATGGTACCCACCAGATTGGCCCTACTAAATGCAACATCAGGTGCTAAAATGCTGCAGGTTTATGTTCAGTGCCAGGCAGCTGCCTGTAGTCTCTGCAGCTCTGCTCCCCATGGGGAGGAATGGAGAGGAATGAGGGTTTGGTGATATCTCTTTGTCATTTTGAGCACTGCCTGGGGCTGACCCAGCCCTTTGGCACACATCATCTGCTCCCTCACGTCCTCTGCAGCCCCAGTGGGTTGCAGGAAGGTGGGAGAGGGGCTGGAGGTGTCTGTGGGGCTGTTCTCAGTGAGGCAGGGGTGGGCAGACCCCTCTGTGCTGCGAGTGCCCGTTGCTGACTGTGTGTGGGGAGGGAAATAGCTCATCCCAGTTGCCACAGCAACCAGCAGCTCCTGCCTGCCTCAAACTTCAGAACCCACCCAAAAGGAGCTGCTTTCCTCATCCCTGCTGTCTGCATGGGTTTCTCCTCCCTGTCACCTGGAGGGTTTTGAGCATCCAGGAGCCCAAAAACCAGCCTGCACCCCCTCCCTCAAATATCCCATTGCTTATGAGGCTTCTCCAGAGGCCATGCATGAGCTGCTGGATTTGCAGTGGGGTTTGCTCAGCCCCACTGCCTCCTGCCTACAGCCAGCTCTGATCCTCAGCTGGTGGTGCTACTCATCTCAGCACACCCTGAGCATCCCATGGCATGGGAGGCTGACACTGGGGATGCTCTGGGATGGTCCGTGCCTTTTCTGGTCCCCAAACACTGACTTGCCCCAAGGCTAGCCCTGCCTTTGCAGGTCTGTGCTGCCTCCAAGGCAAAGGCCCTGAAAATTTCCACTGAAGCAGCCAGCAGCTCACCAGGGGAAGGGACTTGGAGCCTGGCTCTGCCAGTAGAGAATCTGGGCTTTTAATTATTTATGCTTCACCTCCATGCTATGCTGATGAGAGAAAGAGAGGGACACAGCCAGATAATGGAGAGAAAGCTGCAAGCCCACAGGGGCTATTTACATGATTCAGGTGAGATGGAGGATTACCTGCCCCTGCTCAAGTCCTGCCCCACACCTACCCCCTTGGAAAAGCATCTCATCCCTCACCCTCATCTCTGCCTCCTCTTTCCCTGAAGGATTTGTCTCCAGGACCGAAGGGTTGGGGAATTGCTGCTACCTGCCACGGCTGTTTGAAGCTCCTCAAGGATCTTGGTGTGTTGGATGGAGACCAGCTGTGGCCTCCTTGCCAGTGGGGTGGCTGTGGGACAGCCACTGTGGCTACTGGGACCAGCACTGAGCCCACAGACCCGTTACTCCTGTGTAAAGGAGAAGGGTTCACAGTGGCATCATCGAGCCCTCGAGGCTCACAGGGGTGCTTTGTGGTGGAGTGTCTGCTGCCCCAGCCTTGCTTGTTGCTCCCAATCTCCAGCAGCTTTTGCTTTGGGGTTGGACACCAAACATCCTTTAACTGAGCTGAATGAACTCAGCAAAGTAATGTGGCCTGGGGCTGTCCTGCCTTCTGCCATTGAGGTCCATGAACAGAGCCCATCAGGGTGCACCCATCCTGCCTGCCATGGGACCTGCTCCTCATGCTGAACTGGGAAAGCCAACAGCCCCCAAATAAGACACCATGTCCCTGGAGGGTGACACACAGGGATGAGATGGAATGCTCTGCTGTCCCAGTTGGCAACCAGCAAACAGCAAAGGGCTGCTGCTGGCCACTGAAAAGATTTTAGGGTGCTCAGCACCCTGAAGAATTGGGATTTTTCTTAGTCACAATGTTAAAGGGATAATTGGCTGGATCCATGGGTTAAACCCCCTTGGGATTTTCAGGGAGGGGAATTTGCTTAGCAGGGTCTATGGTCAAATCCTTTAATTTCCTGGATTAGGAAGCCAGGACAGCTTTGGCATTTGTCCTGTGTGGAGGAGGCGACAGAAACCTCATTGCTTGAGGCTTTTCAAACCAACTGCAAGAGCTCCATGGTCCCAGGAGTCCCCTACAGCCCTCCCCTCAGCACCCCAGTCTCTGGCTTTGGGGGGAAGTGATGCTCACGAGCACCAGCAAACAAAACACTCCAGATTTTTGCCCAGCTCTGCATTCTCTTCTCATTTGTGCTCCTGGTATCACTTTCAGCTCTCTCCAGGGAGGAAGGGGCTTTATGGGGGGGTGGAACAGGAGCATGGGGGGGGTGTCATGGCTGTTGCTGCAGGGAAGCGGGTGGGTGGGTGGCTGGGAGGGGAGCAGTGCAGCTGGCAGCAATGCTTGCCAGCAAACCCAACACAGGAGCTGCAAGAGGGGAAAAAAAAGCACTTGGGCCTCTCTTGTGAGATAGGAAGGCACCTTCCCCTCAGCTTTCCTCTGCTATCACATCTTTGAGGTGCAGGGATACAGTGCAGCAGCTCCCACCAGCACAGCTGGGGAGGGTTTATGGTGTCAGGACATGGCAGCAAGGGGCTGGGATGCTATCCCCTGCATCTAGCCCTTCCTTGGGCCTGGCTGTGGGTTTGCATGCATCCCCAGCTGTGTCCTTGCAGCCTGTGGAGGCTGAGGATAGAGGAGGGTGATGAAACCTGCCAGGCAGCTGCAGGGGCTGGGGGAGGATCTCTCCCTTCCCTCCCAAAGATCGCTGAGAGAAGCAACACTGCAGCTTCTGCTCCTTGAATAGCAAAAGCAGCAGAAACAAAAAGCAGAGGCTGGCTTCTTGTTGTTGTTGGCTTTTTTTTCTTCCCTTTTCCCCTCCCTCCTGATGAAGGGCTGCTCCCCCTTCTTGTCAGCGTGGACAAGAGGCTTCAGCATCCTCTTCTTCAGCTCGTTGCCCCTGTCGTGCAGCAGTCAGGGCAGGCAGGGGGTGATTGTGTTAGCCAGGGGGAATCTAACACAGCTCAGGGGCTGAACTCATGGTGCAGCATCTCCTGGGAAGGGCTTATTGCGCAGCGGGGCTGGGGCTGGGGCCGGGGCCAGCCCCAGCGGGACAGCAGCGCTGGGGAGCTCAGCCCATGTGCTAAGCCAGTAAAAGGCTTGGATTAAACACCAGGCAGATGATCCGGGCTGCGATGGGCTGCCACGCGATGCTGGGGAGGAGGAAGATGAGGCAGCATCCCCTCCAAGCCCCCTCCTCACGCTCCCCCTCCCTCATACCTCCTGGCCAGCTCTCTGGGGCAGCCCTTCCCTTCTCCTGCCAGGAGTGAATCATGCTCCCATTCTCCCTTGCTGGGCACAGCCCTTCCCAGCCTCACTGCCCGGCTCTCGGCTTCCCCTGGCATCACAAGAGCCTCCTCCTGCCTCACCCTACGGCAAAAGCATCCCCTCCAGCTCCGCTTTGGTGCTCAAAGGATGTGGGATCGCGGGGATTTCGGGGATCCTGCCCTATGAACGCAGGGAGGAGGGCAGAGCTGCCTGGGACCAAGGGGATATTGGGGATCCTGCCCAAATGAACACAAGGAGGAGGGCAGAGCTGCCCAGGACCAAGGGGATTTCAGGGCTCCTACCCAGGGGAGGAGAGCAGAGCTGCCTGGGACTGAGGAGATTTCAGGGGTCCTACCCAGGGGAGGAAGGCAGAGCTGCCTGGGACTGCAGCAAACCCAATGGGCTGTGACTCCCTGCTCTGCCCCTGTTATTTCATCATGACCTAACGATGCTGGGAATGATGACAGGATGCATGTCATACACTTGGGCCACAGAGCTGGGGTGTTTTAGCTGCCATTTGGCTGAGCAGAAAGGGGAAATCGGTGGGAGATGCTGAGTGGGGAGCGGTGGTCAGAGTTGAAGGATGGGAGAGCAACGAAAGGAGAGGCATTAGTGAAACCCACGCTGAGCTGCTGTCCTAGAAGCTAAAAAAGACCCTGCTGAGGTTTTCCCAGCTGGATTACTTTGTAAAGCATCTTTCTTACAAAAAACACTCGATTTTGCCCAGCCTGTTCCTGTGTCTGGATGCTCCCCTGCATCTCTGTGCCACAGCGGGCTGGCAATGGGGAGCAGGCAGAGCTGGCCCCAGCCTGAGCCTGCCATCTCCTCCCGACTTTTGACACGGCCACAAAAGGGCTTAAAGGCTTTAAGTCCTGTCTGAGCAGGAAGTCATTAAATCAGCATCACAGGAGGACTTGAACAGTCAGGGTGCAGAGAGCAGATCCTGCAAGAGGCAACGCTGGGTAAGGATGCAATTGCCCCAGGATGCCGGGTGGGGATCTGCCCAGCCTTCTGTGTCCTGGGCTGGAGGTGAACGTGGGAAACGGTGCTTGCTGTGAGTCAGAGGCACCGTGTCATCGCACTGACAGTGACACACGGGCAGCAGTGACAGCAGCTGCTGCTTATCGCTGCCGCCGTGGCATCGCCTGACCCCCAGCAGCACGGAGGGGAGGCAGGAGGAGGGGAGGAGGAGGGCAGAGGGAAGGAGCTGGCAGCAGGGAAAGTCAGCGTGTCCTGCCAAAGCTCAGCTCAGCTCTCTGTCTGTGGTAAAAGACTGTTGGTGGCTGCCAGCCCCGGGCTTTGGTCCTCTCTGCATTGCACTGGGGCTGTTGGAGGGGACAGAGAGCAGGAAGCAAAAAGCAAATGCTGCCATAAAGCCACTTACCCCTTGCTCCAGCTGACATCAGCCTTTGGGTCACCTCCAGCCATTCCCTCTGTGTTTTCCTCCCTGTTTCTCTGTACTCTTCAAGGAAAGGATGGAGAAACTGGGAAGGGACAGAGGGTGCACGCTCTCCCTGCACGAGACCCGGTGGGTACCAAGTGATGCTCCCTGTGATGCCATCCATCCCCAGCTAACAGAGGTGACTCCAGCACAGCCCCAAGCTCCAGCTGGCTTGCACGGCTTCAGCAGGAAAAGCAGCAGCACTTTTCCAAGAGGCCATAAGGGAACCCTCCCTGCACCCAGAGGTACCCAAAGAGGGCCCAGATGAGGCAGTGGAAGGCCCCAGCACGAGTCTGATCCCTGAAGCATCTGCCCAGCCCCATTGCCACAGCCAGTTCAGCTGTGACTCATTTTGGCTTCAACCCACTGCCATCTCATTGCCATCATCCTGACCCAAGGAAACGGACATGCAACACATCTGGGGCCACAGCACCCCCCTTAACTCACATCCCTCCTCCTTCCCCCTCTCCATCCTCAGCACAAGCACGAAGTGGGGATCAGGGCGAGACTAATGCAAGAACCCTGCAGCCACCTCCCTCCTCCCAAGGCCTCAGAGAACCCAGCTGAAGCCCTGAATCAACCCCAGCTGAGGACAATGGCAAAGCTGGAGGCAGAGGCCTGAGTGAGCATTAGGCAGTTTTGTTCCTGCTCGGTGTATTGCCCCTAGTGACATTACTGCAACTTAAAAACGCTGGTGAGCCAAACTGCAGCAGCTTTGCTTTTCTGGGGGTTTGGCCTGAGCTGCATTTCCTTTTCTTTTATGAAGAAAATACCTGTTTGGCTCAAACAACCTTTTGCACTTTGCTGTTCAGCTCTCTGGGGCTTTTCTTGCTTTCCTGCTCCCCAACGTGTGTCCAAGGTAGCTGGATGCTTCTCCCTCACTGCAGCATCCTGGAGGAGCATCCATGCTGAGTGCAGACATTTCCCTCTACCCACCCTCGCTGCCAGGCTGTCTTTCTTCCTTTCCTTTCTCTCTCCAGTCTCCCTTTTGCTGAAGTTGAATGACACTGTCCTGGTTTGTAGCCTGACTCCTCCAGAGACTATAGAGCTTAATTATATGTTTCTCATCGTTGGTGAGTGGCTTGGCTATAATTATGCTTGGAAGTGCATTACTTAGGACTAACCTGAGAGCAGCATCCCCTCCAGGGTGTGAGGGATTGGCTGCTCCCAGGAGCTGTTATTTAAGGTGCTGAACAAGGCAGCCCTGGGAAGCTTGTGCTGGAGAGGAGCTGAGTGCTTGCCAAATGCTGAGACTCACATCCCTAGCACCAGTGATGGCCCTTCCCTCTTATAAGTAGTTCAGCCACTAATTACAAAACCTTGAAGCAGAAGGAAATCCTGGAGAGAATTAGGGTCTGTCTGCCTTGCATTAAAGCTACCATCAGTCCTGAGCTCAGTCCTGAGCTACCATCAATCCTGAGCTCAGGACTGACAGGAGCTTTAATGCAGACAGACCTAAGGAGTCAGTCCTGAGCTCCCCCTGATGCTCCCTCTATATCCATCCTCCATGGCCAGAGGCTGTGCCAAAAACCAAGGCATGAGGATGAGCTTTTTGGCCTGGATGCTATCTTTTAGTTGACCATGACACACTGGTGCCTGTGGACAATTTGTCTTAGGTATGAACATTAGCCCTAACGAGATGGGAGCCAGTGTCTCTTGTGCATCCCTCAGCCAGCCAGGGGAGCAGCAGGGGAAGGTCATGCCATGGGGCTCTTGGCTGATAGGAGAGGAGAATGAAGCACATTCCAGAGGGTGAATGAAGCACAAAGAGGACACCCTGCACCTTTTATCCAGGTTGAAAAATGGGCTCCCTGGCTACCTCTGTAAACCCACAGTCCATATCAAGAGTAGTTTTTCAGCCCTGATTCATCACCCTTCCCACCCATTGACTCCACACACACACACACTATTTCAGTGAGCAGGAGCTACCAGAGGACAAAAAGTGTCATTTCACTTTAATTGCATCAAAGGAAACGCAGGAGAATCACGTAGCAAACCCAAAACCTGCTCCTGAAATGAGCCCCAGATATCATCATCCTCTGTTCAGGCTAAAACAACCTAAAGAATCCAATTTACTTGTCTGCAGTGCACTATGTTTTTAGCCTCCTTTCCTCAGGAAACAGGGCTTACTTCTGTGATGGTGCTGTTTATATAGCTAGATGCCATCACTCCCACACTAATAACTTCTGAACGTGTTGGCCAATTCCAACCCAATCTGACAGAGCAGGAGAGGCTTCAAAAATACTCAATTCTTCCCCATCTAATGAAATACGTGGGTGGGAACAGAGTTGGGTTTTTTTCCCCCCACCCCACCAAGGGAAGGGCTGCAGAGTGAACTCAGCCATATTAATAGATAGAAGAGAATACACACACACATGTACACACACACACACACACACACCAGTGCTGTTCTAAAATGCCCAGGTGCTGGGAAGGCAGAGCTCTCGTTGGGATTACACAGGGGATATTGCATCCCTGAGCCCCAAAAGCCACTCAAATGAGCAGCAGGATTCCTCTGCAGATGCACCCACGGCCTGGCTGGTGCATTCCTTTCCACGTGGACACTGTGACGTGGTGTGGGCACCGCAGGGGAAGTCTCTGTTCATTCTGAAGCTTTAAAATTAATCAGAGGAATTCTAGGAAAGCCTTTCTAGCTGCTTCTAGGTTTGTAAAACCTTGCTCTTCTCTGGCTCTGCATGCTGAGAGACTGCCTCTGCAAAAGCCCTCGCCAAGGGGAAGAGCCCAAGCTGCAGGACTGCAAGTTGCACACCAAGCAGCTCTCCCTGCTTGCGTGTCGATGTCTTTGGGCTTCTCCTGCCTTGCAGCCAAACTGCAAACCCAAGACACCCTCCAAGACCTCAAGGGATGAGACTGTACATCCATCTAATCCCACCTGCCCCATTGCTCTAGCAGAGCCTAAACCACTCCTCCTGGCTGCAGCTGATGGGTTTTGATGCATCATCGATGGGGTTTGGTGTCTCGACAGAAACCTTTAGCACAGGCTGCAAAAATCACTGGGGTGGCTGTTGATTGTGGTTGGTAGCCCAGCACTAATGCACAGCCTGTCACATTGGCCTCTGCTTGTCTCCAGCTCTCACACAGAGAGATGGGCTGTGCAGCAGATCAATAACAGCCTCTCCACACAGCAGAGGCCTCGTGCACCGCAGGCGATGGCAGGGCCACAGGAGCCAAGCCCCGTGTCCCCAGCACTCGCTTTCCTCCCCATCACAGAACCACAGAGTCCCAGGGTGCTGGGGGCTGGAAGGGCCCTGCAGAGCTGCTCCAGCCCCAGCCCCTGCTCAAGCAGCTTTCCCTGGCTCAGAGGGCACAGGAACGTGTCCAGGTGGGGTTGGAAACCTCCTGAGAAGGAGCCTCCACACCCTCCCTGGGCAGCCTGGACCAGGGCTCCCTCCCCTCAGCACCAAAGGACTTTCTCCTCCTGTACCAGTGGAACTGTTTGTGTTTCAGCCTGTTTCACCCTTTAATCCTTTCACTGGACCATCACAGGAAAAAAAGCCTGGCCTCCTGGGGCTGTGTCCTCCCTCCTGGCTCTGCTGTTGCCCTCTCACAGAGTTCAGGACTGCATTACCCTGACTGGTATAGCAGAGGAAAGCATTCATACCCTGGCATTCCTATCTGATTTGATATTTGTCCTCCTCTCTCATAATCAGAAAGTGCAATATCATATGCCAAGAGCTCATTGAGCATTTTCAGCATGAGTGGGTCACATCTCTTCCCACTCTCACTCACGGCTTCCCAGGACCATGGGGACAGAGGATGCTCAGGTTCTCAGACCTGGCATCCCATGGTGGACTAGAGCTCCACATTTCCAAGATCCAGGCCTTTGGATCAAGGCACTCCCCTCCCCACATCACAGGGCAGGATCTGGCCTTTGCACTGCTCTGCAGTCTGTTCCCTACCTGGATACCTTGTGGGATTTTTCTGAGAGGTTTTATTTTGTTCCCCATCTTTGACAACAATTCGGTCCAACATCAGCTCAAAAACACCATCAAGCCCAAATATGCTCACACAAGCAGGCCTGGGAGCCTCATTCACATTGCAGATAACTCATCAGCTGACATGCTGATAAAGATTTCAAGTGTGACTCTGCATGCAAATGATCCAGACCCAACAATTAATCCAGCACAAGAGACTGAGGAGGTACCTGGGCTTTTCCCCTAACCCCAGCAGCCCCTTTTTTTTTTACCAGCCTTGCTGCTACATGCAGCACTTTCTCATAAAACAGAGAGGAATGACCATGCTCTATTTAACCAACCCCCAAAAGTGACACAAAGAGCCCTGAACTGGGCAAGAGGAGCCTTTCCTCCCCAGATCACTGGGGAGCTTGCTGCAAGTAACAAAGCTCCAGGTGCATTTGGGGAGCCAGCTGGAAGGTGTTGCAGTTGGCCCTGCTTTGATTTGGGAGCTGAACCCTATTTCAATCTCCCCTTTCCCCCCTCCTCCTGCTGTTCTCATCAGATCAGGTCACTGCTCTGAGACACGATGGCTGCAGCCAGTCTGGGGAGTGGGGGCTTCCTGAGGCTTGTAGGGATTTATTCAGGCACCTAGATCTGCTGCAGAGCCTCAGGAAGGTCAAACCCTCCCCAAGCATCAGCTGCAGCCTGTGATGTGAGTGCTTTTCCACTCAAAACCTCTTCGGGGAACAGAAATAGCAGGGAATCCTCCCAGAACAGGACAATGCTGGGATGGTTCCTCTTGGCTTCAGTCAGTCAGAGGATATGGGCAAAGAGCATCTCATGAGCTCTTCTGCTAAGGGCATCATCCTGCTTATTGAAGAGGCTGGAGGAAAATGAGGTAAATAACCCAGTACCTCCTGTGTGACAGATGTCACTGAGCCCCACACCACACACAAGTGCAGTCACAGAATCACAGAATCATTGTGCTTGGCAAAGCCCTAGAAGCTGCTGCAGTCCCAGCCCTCCCCTCACCCTGCCCAGCCCAGCACTGACCCACAGCCCTCAGCACCTCAGCCCCATGGCTTTGGGATCCCTCCAGGGCTGGACACTGCCCCAGCTCCCTGGGCAGCCTGGCACAGGGGCTGNCCCATCTCTGGCCATGCTCCAGATGTCAATGTCTTTCTTGCAGTGTGAGAAGCCCAAAACCGAACACGGTACCCAAAATGCAGCCCAGTGCAACTGCCCTGCCCAGGCTGCAGCGAACACACCACTCTGGGTGACCCTGCATGGTCTCACCGGCTGGTTTAAGACCCTGCATCCACAGCCTGTTGGCAGTGAGCAGAGAGACAGCTCAGCTTGGATCCACCACCCACGAGGCTCGGACAAGCCCAGGATGCTGCTGCCCACTCCCACTCTGCCCACACCACATCAACCACATCTTACACCAGCAGACGCCCACCCCAACAGCCTCCCTAATGAAACACCCTCCCCAAACACCTACAACTCCTCCCCACCCCTCTCCCAACCACCCCAGGCTGGGGCAGCGACCACCTCTTACCTGGAGGCAGCGATCTCCGCCTTCTGCTTGGCGATGGTGGCCGCCCGCTCGGCCGCCTCCACAGCCCGATCCACCTTCTCACGGATCTTGCTGGCCCGCAGCGGGATGAGGTTCTTCCTCTTGCCGCTCACCAGGATGTTCTGCTTGTACTTGCCCTCTTCCTTGGTGCCGTCGGGGAAGGTCATACAGCCGTAACCGTGCCGCTTGTTGTTGGCCCACTCTCCCTCGTACTTGAGCCCGTCGGAGCGCTGGCTCACGCCGAAGCCTGAGCGCTTGTCGTTCTTCCACTCGCCCACGTAGATCTCGGTGGTGGTGGCATCGATGTCGTCTTCGATGACGGAGAGCTCAGCTTCGCCCTCCCCTAAGCTGATGGTGGAGTTGATGTCGCTGGCGGTGGAGCTGACCGTGCTCATCCCGGCTTCGCTTCGGAAAGAACTCTGCTTGCTGCGTTGACTGGCCAACGAGCTCTTGGATTCGGATTTCCGAAGCTTGAGGCCGCTCAACAGCGAGCGCCTGAAGATTCCTTTCTTCTTGCTCTTGAGGATCTCGGCGTCGCTGTGAGCCATGAGGACGAAGCCGCCGCGGGAGACGGCGGGGCTGCCGGCCACTGCCGGCGAGGCGTCGGGGTGCAGCGCCGTGCCGTTGGTGTGCTCGCTGCGTAAGGAGTTGATGGATGTCCTCAGGGGTGACCTGATGACCGCAGCCATGCCGTAGGGAACGCTCTGCCGCACGCCGTAACCCTGGCGCATCCCCCCGACCCACTGGCCCTGGTACGTCCCTGGAGAGAGGAGATAGAAGCAAAGAAGAGGGGTTGCATGGCACCGCATCCAAACGCCTCCTAGGAGAGCCCTTTGGCAGAGGGAGTAGTAAAGAGCAGCCCTGGCTCTCAGTCCCATCCCTGTGATGAGGGCTGTAGTGTGACAGGGAAAAAAAATCACATCCCCAGCACTGGGAAGAAGAGACTGAGGGGGGAATCTTATTAATAGTTACAGGTATCTCACTGGTGGGTGTCAGGAGGTTGGGGCAACACTTTGTTGTATCCAGTGCCAGGACAAGGGATGAAGCTGCAACACTAAAAGTTCCATTGAAACACAAGGCAAAACTCTTTCAGTGTTGAGATGAGGGACCCTGGCTGCCCAGGGAGGGTGTTGAGGCTCCTTCCTTGGAGGGCTTCAAAACCCACCTGGACAAGTTCCTGTGTGACCTGATCTAGGTGGGAGCTGTTTCAGCACGGGGTTGGACTGTATGAGCTCTAAAGGTCCCTTCCAACCTTACCATGCTGGGATGCTATGATTCAGCTGCAGCATGGAAATAGACAGCAGCCAAGGGCCCAGTGTGCAGGGAGAGATGCTCCGAGGAGCTGCCCCTTCGATCAACCCCTGATTTGAAAGGGAAAGGAGGAGGAAGCCAGGGTAGGGGAAGTGTCTAGGCGCAGGCTGCGATCCTGCCCGTGCTGCTGGCAGTGACCAAAGCGGCTGATACGTTACAAGCCAGTTATTTCTCCACATCTTGCCTCTCATCCAGCACACAGCAGAAGGGA
Source organism: Urocolius indicus (assembly GCA_013401255.1). Lineage (NCBI taxonomy): Eukaryota > Metazoa > Chordata > Aves > Coliiformes > Coliidae > Urocolius > Urocolius indicus. Next base: position 39,075 of record WBNH01008449.1, on the reverse strand, counting down.
GCAGCTCTATAGACACCAAAGCCTTACAGGGACAGATCCATTTGGTTATTCTCCTCGGAAATGTGCCCATTTGGATTCCTACGAGCTGGAGCACGGGAATTGCTTCCTGAGAGTGTGAAAGCAGCACCTGGGCACGTTTTGGGATACACCATCTATCTTAGTTAACAGCCACCAGTGCTTTGCACAGATCCCTTGAGGCTCAGGCGTCCTTCCTGGTGCTCTGATGCAAGTAACCACCATCCCCACCCTGAGGTACTACATAACCTGGGTGATAGCCTTGTGCACCCCACAAAAGTTCCAGCCCCAAGACAAGGTATGCTGTGAGGATTGCCTCAGAGAAGGGCCAGGCAAGCAGGATTTACTGAGGGTTTATAGGATTAGCCCTGGGGAGGGAGGCAGAGCATTGGGATTAGGGCAGGCACTGGCTGGGCAGGGTGAGGAGGCGGTGGGAGTGCTGGTGGGGAGAAGGATGGGAGACAACAAGTGAGATGGCTGGTGAAAAGCTCAGAGGAATCAGACGTGTCCTGGGGTTGGATGTGAGCAATGAGCCTGGCCTGGCCTGCTACAGCCCACTTTGATGTCCCCAAGAACAGGCAACAACTGATGCTGTGCTCCTATGGCTCTCCCCATGCCCAGTGGCACCCTGCAGTCGCGCCTGTGGCAAGGGAAGAGCCCATCAGGCTGCCTGTCCATCCCCTGCAGGCCTGGCACCATCTTGCTCCCCTTTTTGGCTCTTTCCCAGAGCATCTCAGCAGCACAACCTACCAGGGCTGGTGGGCAGCAGCTGGGTGAGAGAGGCATCCCCCAGTACCTCTGCAAAGGATGTGCTCATCCTCCTCTTTCACCTAGAGATGTATTCAGTGGGTTTCAGGGAAAGGTGCCAGTGTGGGCAAGGGGATGGGGAGAAAAAGTCCTGCAGGAGATCTGTCAGAGCCTGTCCTGCCCAAGCCCTGGCCTCCCTTGGCTGACCCCCTTGGCTCAGTCCCTGTCCCCAGGCATGTTTCTCAACCTTCCCATCTCTCAGCAAATCTGCAGAGGGAAAAAAAAAAACAAAAAGGCTGATGAAACTGAAGCACCATAAAGCAAGCAAGTGCCTGTGCTGAAAACCAGAGGCAGAGAGCAGAACAAGCAGCTCCTCAGCAAGGCTGAGCTTTCTAAGCAGAGGAGCCACCCCAGCCAGGCTGCTTCTTCCCTCCTGGCATCATGGAGCAGCTCCCAGCAGAGAGCAAAACCCAAACCCCCAAGTCTGCTTTCATGGGTGGTGTTGCTCTCCTGCTTGCTTCCCTTGCAGCAGCAAGGGAAGTTACCTCTGGGGATTGCCCAGGAGGGCACAGTCACCCCCCTGATGGCCACCAAGACATCTGGTCACCAGCAGATCAAAGAGTTTCCTTCCAGGGAGCTGAGCTCATCCGTCCTTCCTCACTCCCACAGCACTCCTTCCTTCATCTGACTTCATTCTGTTTTAAACCCCTAAATATCCCAGGATTTGGCCAAGCCTCCTGGAAGGCCTCAGAGCCATCTGATCTGCATTGCTAAGCACTGTCACCTCCTCCCCTTGCACTGCTCAGCTTAACCTCTGCCCTCTCACATTTGCAGATATATGCACCAAGCTTAATCTCACAAGGAGCCAGGAGGCTCTTTCTCCCTGCAGAAGCAACAGGGTTTCATGCTTTCCTGCTTTACATGCCAGGATGGACCAGCTATAGATGTCTCAGAGCTGGGGAGCTGAAAAGGGAGCCTGTGGTGGGAAGCTGAGGGACCATAAGATGAGGCTGGCTGTAGGGTGAACATATCTGATGCAAAAGGTACCCACACTGATCTGCTCCTCAAGGATTTGTAGAGAGCTGAGCACCTCCGAGGGCTGGGGCAGAAGAGCAGATGCTCTCTTTAACTGTGTGCAAGAGAGGAACACATCTGTGTTGGGATGGGAAGCAGAGAGCCAGCCAACACTGCTGCAATGCTGGCCACCAGCTGATGGCATTGCCCAAGCCTGTGGGAAACAGGCAAAGGCTCCACTGCTGGGGAGGAAAATGTGCCTACTTCTTCCCCCCAGCCATGTAGGTCACTTTATGGATGCTTCCAAGATGCCACAAATACCCATCCCACCTGTGTGTGGCCCTTTTGCACTGGGCAAAAGGGACAAAGAGCAGCCAAGAGTGCCTTGGACACACAGAGACAATCCTCCTGAGCTAGGTAAGGTGTGATTTACCACGGTAATACAAGCAAAGCAGCAGGCATTCCTGTGTTGTAGCTCTTTCCTTACTATCAATATTTGCAAAATGCTTCTCCAAGCATTAATTGGGGGAGATTAATGGAGTGATTGCATCAGGGGAAGTGCAGCATCCATTACATGGGCAGGGCAGCAGCGTGCAGGCAGCTGCAGGCAGCGAGCTGTGCAGTCAGGGCTAGGGCTGGGTGCAAGTCAGGGGCTGGACAGATGCACTGGACAGTCTCAAGGTGATCAGGGAACTGCAACACGTGTGTGAGGAGGAAAGGCTGTGGAATCGGGGGCTGCTCAGCCTGGAGAAGAGAAGCCTGAGCTCAGGGGGATCTCAGCAACACTGGCAAGTACCTAAAGGGTGGGTGTCAGGAGCATGGGGTGATGCTTTGTTGTGTTGCATCCAGTGACAGGACAAGGGGTAACAGGCACAGGCTGGAACACAAGAATTTCCACTTAAACACAAGATAAAACAAACTCCTTTGGTGCTGAGATGAGGGAGCCCTGGCCCAGGCTGCCCAAGGAGGGTGTGGAGGCTCCTTCTCGGGAGGTTTCCAACCCCACCTGGACACGTTCCTGTGCTCCCTGAGCCTGGGGAATCTGCTTGAGCAGGGGCTGGGGGTGCAGCGGCTCTGCAGGGCCCTTCCAACCCCCAGCACTCTATGTTTCTATGATTCTCTGACAGTCAAGCCACAGAATCTCAGCCACCACCACCATCCTGCTGAAAAGAGAGCCTGATCCTCCCTGAGACTGGGACATTTGCAGCAAAATCAGAGCCTGAGGGAAGGAGGAGGCTGTGCTCTCACTCACTGTGCTTTTACCCTGGGGCACATTTCTTGACTCCTGCTGTAATCACTCCAGCAGGATTCAGCCAAGCTAAAGGTGATGCCAAGAAGGTGGGGATGGGGCCACAAGCCTGCAGAGCAGAGATAAGGAGAGGACATAACCTGAGGCTGGGAAAGTACAGCTGAAGTCATCCTGAAAGATGGATTGGTGAGGATGTTCCTCTCCTGGACACAGCAGCTGGAGCATGAAAAGGGAATGGGCTGGTGGGTAAGATGGAGCAGGTCAGGGAGGGATGGAAACGTGGAGAGAAGGGAAGGAGCAGCGTGGGGTTTGGCCACATTCGCTGCTGTTCTCAAGCCTGGGGTGTGCTGGTTGGGGTTTTTTTTTCCTTTTGGCTGGCTCCCTCTTTGCAGCAAGGTTGGGTTGTTTCCAAATGGCTTTTCAAACTCCTGCAGGCATTTCCATAGCCCTGAGGGCTATGAGCAGCCCCCTCCCTGGCTGGGCTGAAAGCTGAGAGTGGGAAGTCACTGGCCTCCAAAGCACCATTGCCCATGCTCCAGCAGCAGCTCATCTGTTTTGAGAGATGACAGGTACCAAAAAGTAATCTCATTTGGTCTAGTCCTTCAGTGCTTTCTCAGCATTTGGCTCAGGAGGCTAAAGCTCATGCTGGGAAGAGGCTGTAAGGCTGCTGCTCCTCTTGTGTCCAATAGTGCCCAAAACCCCCCAAATCAGGGTCAGCTTCTGCTTTTCACAAGGAGGTGTGTGGGACAGTGTTCCCTACTGGGAACAGGGATAATGCAGGGACTCCCTGGCAATCCAGCTGGATCTTGGGAAGACTGATTAGTTCCTCTTTGCTACATGCTCCAGGAGGATCTGAGGCATTGCAGACACCAGGAAGACTGACAGGTTTCTGTTCCATTCCCTTGCCTTTGCCAAAGAGACTTTGGGGATTTTTCCTGGAGAGTGAGGAAGGAAGAGACCCAGCTGCAGCTCCAGCTCCTCTCCCAAGGGTAGAGCTGCTGCAATGAGGCTCATATAGGTTCTCAAGGGTTCAGAAACTGCTCAGTCTTACAGACAAGGTCTTCCCAATGGCTGGGAAGCAGCAACCAACTCATGGCTTTGCTGTTCCCACACACAGCACGCTGGGCTGAAACCTCGAGCAAGGAGTTACTTCACTGGTGCCATTTGTCTCCTTACCAGGTGCCTTTTGCATATGAGAGAGAGGTGGAGAAGGAAAAAGAGACCTGAAACATGAAGAAAATGACCTTTCTGGACCAGAGGGATATGGCCTGCAACAGATGAGGCCGAGACATGCCAGAGGGTGGGAAGTGCCCAGCTTTGCTGCTTGCTGCCCCGAGTTGAGGGGCTGCCTGGCACCCACAGTCCTCTCCTGCTTACAGACAGATGGCAAAGACCATCAGGGATGCCCAGGAGGGACCATCTTTCAGACAAACAAGCAGCACCAGGAGTTCCCTTAGGGCACACCAGAGCAATGGGTGGATTTTGAAGGGAAGCCCCAGGGGATGAAGATGAGCTGCTCACAGCCCAGTAACGTACATGAGGCTTCCCTCTGGCTCAAGGTGGAACCATGCACCTGCATATAAACCTGATGCACCTGCACCAAGGCACTGGAAGGAGAAAGGAGGCAGGATTTTGAGGTTGGAATGGCTGATTTCTTTTCCCTCATTTCTTTTCCTTCCCTGAACCCAAGGATCTGGCTTTTTGCAGGCTGCTGAACCCTCTGGCTCCAGCCCAGGGACACCATTAAGTACAAGCTTGATGGACTGAAGGCTGCCCACAGGCTTTTCCCAAACCAAGGCAGCCAGTTCCATGTCCTGCAGGATGAGGCCCTTGGCAAGCACATAGGGTGAAACACACAGGGAGGTTTGCACACACCAGCCCTGCTTTCCTCCACTTCACTTTCTCACATGGAGGAATCTGAGCAGCTCTTTAGGCTGTCGTAAAGCATTTTGAGGCCCGTGGACACACACATCTTATTACCACAACATGAGCTCAGACAAAGCCAAATGCTTAGAAGAATATTCCTCACTCATCACTCAGCTAAAAAAAACCCCAGTAACCCACTGCCATGGCTCCAGGGAAGGTGTTCTCTGTGGCCCCTGTCCTGTCCCTGAAGCCTAGCCAGCTCTGCCTGTGATAGGCAGCAGCAGTGATCCAAACCTCCCAGACTGTTTGGCAACAAGGTGTGAGTTGTCCAAACTGTCCACTTTTCCAAACCAATCAGGACTTGCAAAGGATCCTTCTTGGTCTGCTCACCCACCCTCTTATCTCTTAACCCAGCAGTATATTAATTAAAGACATCTGATGGTAACAATTAGGCTGATCTCTTGAATTAATAGAAGGAGCAAGTTTTACAGGTATCACTTTCCAGTTATTTGATATCAGAAAAGCCCAGGGAAGACTCATGCACCAATCACCTTGAGCATCTCAGAAACATCTATACCGAAGAGACAAAAGAGAGGACTCAAGGATGCCAACTCAGCCTCAGTCCTGACGGTGTGATGATGGGGGCATCCTCATTGGCTACATGTACAGCGGTCAGGAGGCCTGGCTAGGATAAAAATGGACCCCCAAATGAGCTACTTGCATGTGTGGGTCATCCTGAGCACACTCATGGGTGCAATATACTGCCAAGACATCCCAAGAGCCATCCTTCCTGCACTATCACTCCTTGGAGCAGGACACAAGGCGTTGCACTGGGCACCTTGCACTCCCTGCCCTCTCTCCCCAGCTGCTGGTGGAAGAGCAGCAATTGTCCCCTAAATGCTCACCTAAATCCCACCCAGGCACAACAGGGAGGATTAGGACTTGCCACCTGCATTGCTCACCCTGGTAGGTGGGAACTGCATGTGTGCAATGCTGCACAGAGCAGCAGCAAATGATCTCTCCCCTCAGCCCTGCCCAGGCTCTCCCTGCCTCTGACCATCACCAAGCCAAGCTAAAAACAGTCAGATGCTTCTGCTGGGGCTGCTAATTTGCCAAAAATATGCTCTGGTAACTGCTTACACAGGGGAAGGAATAAAATATGGGGTTTTGAGTATGCAAATATAATCTGCAGGCACAGACACGTGATGGATGTTAGTCACATTGCTCAATGCAAGGCTGGATACCTACAGCCAGGCCTGGCATATGTGGAGAGGAGAAGAGGAAAAGAGGAAGGAGAAGAGCAGGGAGAAGAGAGAAAAAGACTAGAGCAGAGCTATCATGGGCTGCTTTGCTGCTGCCCGGGTGCTGGGTTAGCATTAAGTCTGTTTGCTAGGGCTCCACAAATACTAAGTCACTGCATGCCTGCAGCTGGTACCAGCATGGTCAGCTTGCACTGCTGAAAGCTAAATGGCAGGGAGCTTCCATCTGAGGAAATAAAGCAGTGGGGCTGGGTTTGGATGATGCATCCTCAGAGGTGCCTTTGCAAGCAGGTAGAGGTGGGTGCAAGGCTGAGCCCAGCAGAGCCAGCCAGGGGCTGGAGAGAGGAGATGGACTGACCCAGCCTCAGGCCACAGCAAGGCAATCGGCCTCCTCCTCCTCTGGGGGTACAAATAACAACACCAAGTAAATTTCTGGCTGAAATATCACAGCACAGGGATTGCTCAACCATTCTCCAGAGGGAAAATCATCTGAAAGGCGGGTCCACACGTGGTGAGAATGCTCATCTGGCAGCCAGCCACCCAAAACAACCTCATCCCAAACAACCAGAGCCCTATCTACTCTCTTTGCCACAATACTTGCCCCAAAGCTCCTTTGCAATCTGGAGATCAGCCAGATGAAGCCACTTCTTCCACTGGCAACTGTTTATGTACATCATACTATTGCTGATCCTTATAGATGGGCAACTGAGGCACAGAGTGAGATGGAGGACGAGCTCCTCTACCCAGACAAGGTGTGGGCTATCCTTCTGCTGCAGGTTTTGCACAGACTACACCAAACCAGGGCAGGGAATGGGCAAAGCCCTGAAGTTGGTGTCCTGCCTCTGAAGATAACCCCAGCTGCAGCTATTAAGCCACAGAGGAATCTGTGTCCTTATACTATTAAGGAGGAGCCACTCTAGAAAATCACCTATGGAAATCCAGCTGGGATAACACCTGTGAGAGGAGCATCCCCTCAGACCCAGCAGCAGGTTTGGCAATGTTTCCATGGCATCTCAGCTACTTGCTTCCTTAGGGGTGGGAAAGAATTTGCTCTGCATCATGTGCAAGAAAATGTGAGTGTGTCCTGAGCATCCCCTCCCTCATCTCACTGCTTGTGTTGTCTCCAGCTTCCCTGAGCCTGTTTGCCTTTGTTGGTAATTGCCTTTTCCAGGCAGCACTCACAGAAATGCTTCCAGCCATTATAATGACAGTCAAATCTGGGCATCAGAATGAGTCTCAGGTGGTGGTTCTTCTTAAAGCACCAGGTCCCTGAGTCAGGGGAAACAAACAGAGCTTTGCAAAAGGAAAGAGCTAAAGAAGGAAAATGCTTGTGTTCCTGGGGGTGGGAAGCGCTGGCTCTGCTGGGGTCAGTCAAGGGAGCCTCTGGTGAAACAAGGCACATCATTGCACCCAGGGCAGCTGAATCCTTGCAGATTCAGCCCCCCAACTGGGTCCAAAACCATGATGAGGCTTTAGAATGAGAGCCATGAAACACATTAACGTATGGCTCAGCACCTTCACTCCAGCTCGTGTGGCTCCTCTCGCAAAGCTGAGGGAGACAGGGCTCACCCTTAGCCCCTTAATCCTCCAGCACTCTAATCCTCCCGGCAAACTCTGTGATCTCACCCCATTCCTCAGCAGAGCTCACAGGAGGAAGGGCTGATTCTGCAGCGCTGTGGGTTTTGGGGTGGTAGGGGCTGCATCCCTGGGGAGCTGGGGGTGATGCTCAGCCATGTGGGATGAGGCTGAGCTTCCCCACCACTGGGGCCACGAGGCTGCAGGGAGAGACGAGGCAAGAGCAGAGGTTTATTCATTTCATTTCAGAGGATCAGTCCCTTACTCAGCCCAGGAAAACACCTTTCAGACCCAAAGTGATGCCCTGAGCAGGAAATTATCTGTTACAGTGCTCCCCTCGGTGAGGATATCTGCAAAGGCAGGGACCTGACTCCAGCATTCACTTTTTCGTGGCAATTCACCATGCTCTGCTGTGTGCTTGAGGGCAAGTGGAACCTCTTCAAGGAATTATTTTGGGGGAAGGAGTGGCCGTTCTAAGGGAATATTCATGCACCAGTTGCAATTTTTAAGGGTATTTGACCCCAAGGTCTTTGCAAAGCCAATGTCCAACCTCAAAATACAAACCCTCGTCATTCAACTGGGGTTTTTTATTCCCCTTCAAGCTCCTCTTTTTTTTTAGCAAATACTTTTAAGTGAAACAGCTTATTGCAGGGGCAAGAGTGGCATCAAGACTCTCTCTCTCTCTCTCTCATTTGCAGACTCCTGCAAATAAAAAGTAAATAAGAAACCCTTTCTCAGTCAGGATCTCAGTCAACGCCAAAGCCAAACCCCAAACGGGGTAAAAACTGCCCCATCCCACAAGGCAAACGCTAAACCCACACTGCTGCCCCCTGGAAGACCATCACCAACCCCAGGCTGTCTGGTTTCTGCCATGTTCAGCTCGTGGCTACATCAACACAGCTCGTTCATCTCCATCTCCAGTGTTACCTGGCTGGAGGCATTCCAAATTCATCAGGCTGAGCTGCAACTGGAGGCATTTTGAAACAGGAGGCATTTTTAGTTCTTGTCTGCTGGTTTCCAGGCCTGGAAGAATGACTTTTCTGCAATAGTCTGGCTGGAAACCTTCACTTCACCAAAAAAAAACACCCCGCCATGAAGCTGAAAAAGCTTGTAACAATCACATGATTCCACAAGCTGGAGCTTCAAGTGAAAGCTCTGGGAGCAGATGTCACCCAGCCACGAGGAGCCCCATGGGACAGCAAAGCACATGCAAATAATCCTGAGAGTTGCATTCAAAGCCATGAGAAACCCACCCCAGCATCCCCAGGGAAAGGAAGGAGATGCAAAGTGTGCTGCGGGGCTTAAGCCAGTAAAGGTCAGGGAGAGGTGTGTAAGGGGTCAGGCTGCCCCAGGGTTGGGGTCTTGCCACACCTCCCAGAGCTGGATAAAACACTGGAGGGGATGGAATGAGGGGCTGAGCCTGGCTGGTCATTTCTATCTCTTTTTTTTCCCCTGGGGTCAAAAAATCCTTCTTCCTCTGCCATGAGCTGTACCTGGAACTAAGCAGCATGTTCCACCCAGATAAGTAATTACCATGAGTTCATATCATTTCTTTTTAATGACGCTGCTCAGAAGCCTCATTTAGTATTTTGATTCATTTTCCTGTGTCTGGTGGCTGCTGATGTTTCAGTTATTGCTCTCCTCGAACCACTGCTGCACTGCCAGCACCTTCTGTACCACATCCACACACCCAGAAGCTTCATAAACACAAGCCCAGGGCTTTGTTTTGAAATGATCACGTTCTTAGGGGGTTGTTAGGACTGACCAGGGCAGTGTCTGGATTCCCCCAGGAGCTGGGAGGATCGAGGATCAGGGCACGTATGTATCTGCTTCTTTCCACCCACTATTTAAAGCGCATCAACAATTCCTTCCAGGCAACAAAATAAGAGGAGAGCTGATAACTTTTGAGGTGATTCTGACACCCATGCTAGGAACAGATCATGTGGAAACTTGCCCTCGCTCCTTGGTTCCCTGCAGCTGTAGAAGAGCCCATGAGAAAGCCCATGATGGACAGAGGCAGGAGGAAGATGCTGCTGCTGCCCTCCAAAACCACCTCTCAGCTCAGTGCCCTTCCAGGACACGCAGGTCCTGGTCCCTGCCTCCAGCAAACAGCCTGTTGTGCCATAACATTTCGTGGCTTTATATCTCCTGGTCCATTCCCAAGGCGTTTGGGTGGCAGCTCCTGGTGCACCTGACAGAGCTGAGGAAGGAAGGTGGCAGGACAGGCTGTGAGAGCCCACACAGGCAGCTCCTGCCTCTTTGCTCCCCCTCTTCCCAAGCGAGCAAACCTGCCAGCCCCAGACCCAAGAAAACCCACTTGCCTACTCACACGGCACTAACAATGCAAACACTCATTATACTTCCCTCACCTATCCAAGGGATGATTCACTGAGGTGAGTGGGCACGGAGGATTACACAAGCTGAGCGCCTTGTTGCGACCGCCCGGCTGCTCCTGGGGTAGCCCTCCTGAGGAAAGCGGCTGCGTGGAGCACGTGGGCAGCTGGCTTGGGCTGAGGGGGTGGCAGCAAGGAGGGACCTGGTAATGGCCCTGATGCACTGCACACACCTCCAGCCTAGGGAAGAGCTGCATCCCGAGGGCTGGCTTGGGCAAGCAGAGACCCCGGAGAGGTCACAGATCCCAAAACGCTCGGCTGGGGAGAGGTGGAGGAGGAGAAAAACAGCGTTGGTGGGGATAAAAAGGGCAAGAGAAGAGTTGGGGCTTCCTTCATCCACCCTCACAACCACGTTGTTGACAGCTAAACCCAAACCCAATGCCCAGCCTTGGGATCCTCAGGGCCAGCCTGCAGTTCCAGCTCAGAGCACCCCCAGGGTAACATCACCCAGGATTTCTGTGGAGTCACAGAAAGGTGGGAGCTCGCCAAGATGCCTCCTCAAGCCCCAGAGCTGCTGGGGTGAAGGTCTCTCAAGAAGAGGTGGCCTCCAGAGAGGTTCCAAGGGTGATGGCACCCGCCATAGGTGGATGAAGCCCCTTTCACCTTAAGCCAGGCAGCAATCCTGAGCTGAATCAGGCCCGAGTGGGCAAAGGAGTGGTGCAACTCCAGCATCCAGCTGAAGCAATCCTCAGCAGCCTGGTTTATGTAATATCAGGGTGCTTCTGGACAAGGAGGGGCAGGAACTTTTGTCAGAAAGCACAGGACACGTCAGCAGTGTCGTGGTTTTTGCAGGGGATGGGGGGGGTCTGTGTGAGAGGGGAAACCAGGAGGGGTGCAGGACCGTGGGTCGGGGCGTGCAGCAGCACCGGGGAGAGCTGGCAAAGCGTGGGCTCCTGAGGGAACCAGCAGGGCTGGATTTGCTGATCGGGGCTCTGTCGATAGCTTTGTGTTGATGGACACGTCCCTGGACAGCTCAGGGAGGATGGTGGAGGGGACACACACATACACACACACACGGGTTGAGCTCATCCCCGGCCGTGTGGGTCTGGGAGCAGAGGGTGCGAAGCGGAGCCTGGGCGTGGGGAGGGAGAGGCGTGTGTGAGTGTGTGTGTGTGTGTGTGTGTGTGTGTGTGTGTGTGCACAGCGATGAGTGTGGCTGTGTGGGAAGTGTGAGATCTGCCAAGCTGTACGTGGGGAGGGAAGGAGGGAAGCAGGCAGGAGTGTGCACCCAGCGCCTGGGGGACAGCAAGGGCTGAGGGGCTTTGGGGAGTTAGAGGGGAGAACAGTCACCAGGGTGCTGGGCAGAGGCAGGATGGGGGTTGGGAAGGCAGCTGAGGCCACCACACGCCGTGCCCCACATCCCAACGTGATGCCATCGGCACGTGGGTCACGCCAAGGGTCGCTCCCCAGGGTGGTGCTGGCAAGGGCTGGGGCAGCACTGGGATCAGCCATGCAAAGGAAATGGTCAAATCCAGAGCCAAAGCCATGAGTCCATCCAACCCATCTCCCTTCCTCAGCCTCGCTCAGCATTTAGGGACCCAGCTCCCAACCCTGGTTTGATGTGCTAAAGGGGGAAAAAAAGAAAACCATAATGCAAGGGATGAATATTTATCTGTGGGTGGCAAGTGACAGATGCTGGGGCGAGGATTCTAGGATACTTCAGTTTGATGAAGGTAATAACTTGAATAGATTAATGAGAAACATCCTTCCCAACAGTTGCCTCCCTTGTGCCATAGCTACGCAGCCACCCTTCCAGCAGAGCTCCTGCACGCACCAGCTCCCTGGAGCCAAACACGCAAAGTTCATCAAGGCTGGAGAACCCAACTTGGAGGTTTTCCCACCCAGAATGGAAGCTGGGAAAGGGCCGTGGCTGCCCTGTGCATGCAACCCAGCTGGTGACATTCCAGCTGGGATCAGTCACTCTGTGGTGAGTGCCCAAGAGAAATGAGGGGAGGCTGGTGTGGAGGAGCCTGGTCAGGGGGTGAGTGGCCTGTCCTTGCTCCTGGCAGGAGCTTGGCTACAGGTCCCATCACTCTGCATCATCCCATCACAGCCGTCCCCTCCTTCCAGGGCACTTCCCAGAGTCCCTGGGGAGAAGTATTGTGCTACAGACCCTACCCTTGTCTGTTCCTGACCCTCTCACCTCCTCCTAAAATGACACACATGCAAGATAGCTTTTTTCAGTCCTCAAACACCAAAGCAGCTGGCCTGGCCTGACAAGATGGAAGAAAAAGCTCTGTGCTTCTGGTAGGTTCTCAGCAAGGGTGAAGCTGCTGGTGAGCAACCCCGATCTAGAGATGTTCCCCAGCTCTCCCCCAGAGCTGCTGCGCTGCAGCTGATGGGGAAGAGTGTTAGGGTAGGGGCAAGTGTGTGCCCAGGCCAGGGCCAGCCCTGCAACACCCAGCCCTCAGAGACCTGTAGTTTGTCGAGACTTCTGTCTGCCTCCTGGGTGCCAGGAGGGGAAACAAGGTGATGGCACTCGGATTGAGAGCAGGTAGAAACAACCCCCTCCAGCATCCCCTCCTGGCCTCTCTGAGCGTGGGAGACTGTCATTAATGCTCTGACCAAGCTTTATTCTCAGCCGAAGGGCTGCTGGGATCCAATCGATGGCTCACGAACACACACCCGGCACATCCAGACCCCAGCACTGTTCCAGGCAGCTGAAACAAAAGCTTTGCAGCTCTTGTTTTCCTTCAGGAGAAAAACCACTGGCAAAGGGGAAAAAAAAACCCAACAACAACAACAAAAACCCACCATCATCATTAAAAAAAACCTCGAGATGGTTCCACCTCTCCCTTGGAGAGCATAAAAGAGCAGCTGCAGGTAACGTTTCATCCTCTCCCTCCCTCCTCTCCGTGTGATCACAAAGCAGCAAACTGGGCTCTCCAGAGGGAAAGCTCTTGCGGCACCTTGCACAGGGAGGCTGCGACGGAGCTCACCCACACCGCCATTCCCTAAACCGTGGCAGCCCTGGAGAACTAGAACATCTGAAGAAGACACCAACCTGCTTTAGCTCTGGCCAGGTTTGACAGGCAAATAAAACCGCCAGCAGGTAGGCCTGCCCGGGATTACGGTGGCAATCGAGATGGAAGTAGCCACAAAGCATGACAGAGGATGATACAGCCACTTACAGCACAGCACCAGCTGTTTCTCCTGCTTCGGCCTTAAAGCTTGTTAGTCCAGCAGGGTTTTGTTGTTTGGGTGGCTCCAATTGGGTTTCCTTGGTTTTGATTTAATCCTAGTTTCCCCCGCCCCGCGCGCCCCCCCCCCGCCCCCCCCCCCCCNCCCCCCCCCCCCCCCCCAAACAATGTCTCCTTAATCCTCGTTGACGGCAGAGAACAGCTCTGGTGATCCCTCTGAGCCCCTACGCTAAGCATTAAGCCGTAAACTAGGAATGTAAGACTCTTGTCTGAATTAAAGTCTTTTGCCTGGTGTTATTAAGCGTAGGGCAGCGTTGGCAGGGGCTGCAGAGACCCCAGCCCCTCGCTGGAAGCATTGACAGTGGCAGAGCAGCAGTCATCTGCCCTGGATTGCCCCCACCTCTGCCCCGGGGCTGCTTCCAATGCAAATCCTACAGGTTCCAGTGGTGCAGTCACAACTGTGAATCCCATGTGCAACTTGGGTTGTCTCCCAACGGCTTGGCCCACTCCATCTTCCCACCACCATGGGCAAGAGTTGGGTGACTCCTCACAAGAGCTGCCAGCTCCCCTCCTCAAAAAGGCTGGTTGAGGAAGGAGAGGGAAGGGAGGGGGGAAATGGTGCCCAGAGACCCGCTGAACATATGGGGCTACCTGTGGCAAAGAAATAGCTGGGCTGATGCCATACTGGGCTGGCCCTTACCTCCTGTGGGCTATGAGCATCCTTCGCTCCAAGCTCACAGGTTGCCAACACACAAGACTCCAACCCAAAGCCAGGGTCTCACTTTGGAGGTTTGGAACCTGCCCCCTCCCCCACATCACCACCACACCACCACCCTACCCAGGCCAGGAAGGTATCAATGCAGCACTTACCTCCATCCGAGTAGGTCTCTGTCCCGTAGCCATCCTGTAATCCATTGCTCCAGGTGCCTTCATACTTGGCCCCGTTTCCAGCGCATTCTCGGACCCCGTACCGTCCCTTAAATCCATGGGTCCACTCTCCTTTGTACACCCACTTCCCTTTGCTCTCCATGCCAATGCCATGGCGCTTGCCCTGCGCCCAGGTGCCCTGGTAAGTGTTGCCGCTGGGCCAAGTGTAGACCCCCAACACCTCAAAGCCGTGACTCCAGGAGCCCGAATATTCACCTTGACCCTTAGGGCCGGTACAGATTCCGTGGCCATGAGCCTTTCCGTCCTCCCAGCCTCCACAGTACGACCCTCCATCGTCAAAATTAAACCTTCCCCCACTGGACATGCATGTAATTCGGTTTGCAAATCCCNAAAAAACCCACAAAACTAAAACAAGGAAATTATTAAAGCAAAAAAAAAAGCCAATCAAATCAAATCAAACTCGATCACAATCATGCACCAGATCCAGGGAGAGCTGCTTAAGCCAGTTTCTTGTGATTATTCATTCTCGGGGAGCGTGTTGAGGCTCCAGTTGTCTCTTCCCCTGCTGTGGAAACAGTATCATATCCGCCGGCGGCCCCCCCNCCCCCCCCCCCCCCCCACTAAAAAACAAACCAAGAACAGCAGCAGCTATTGGGTTTTGGTGCAAACGACTCCACCTAAAAAACCCATCCACACGGCAGGGAACGGG
>WBNH01008449.1:0-22741 GCA_013401255.1 Urocolius indicus | reverse complement strand
GGATGGGGATGGGGATGGGGATGGGGATGGGTGTGGGAGTGATGGGAAAGGACCAAATGCCTGGTTCAGCACTGCCAACGCCAAGTCTCCGGGCAGACTTTGCCTGGTCCAGCACGCTGCAACTGCAACAACAATGATTTATTCATGGCAAGGCCGTGGCTGTCGCTGGGGGTTGATGGCAGAGGGTTGGATCCCCTCCTTGCCTGGGCTGCTGCACACCTCGGTCCTTTCCCCATCATAGTAGCAGGCTTGCTATCTCATCAGAAGGGGCAAACCAGCAGCAAGGCCCTTGCTAGTCCTGCCTGCAGGTCTGTTTATTGTCTCCCTGGATATGAAATCCTCCCCAGGCTATGGTGAGGGCTCCCTCGTGCCCCTGAAGCCACGCAGGGTTCTGCTGCCAGCAGTGCACCCTCATTTTGTCCTAAGCATGCCAGGTATTCACAGCACTGAGAAGCCTCTCTGCACACACTGATGCTGGGGATGAATACACAAGTATTAAAGGGGGAGCTCTGTTTAAGAAAGATTTACAAGGTGCTCACAGATTTTTGCCTACAAAGCAAAATCTGGGCAGTGGATGAAAACAAGAGTTGTTCCGGCAAATCTTCCCAGCACCTTGTCTTTATGCATTGGGTGTTACTGGGGTGCTAATTGTGAGCCAAGACTATGGATTTACATCCAAGATCTGACCTGACCAGGACTCCAAGGGAAAAAAAGAAATTGCTGTAGAAACCCTGGGGATGGAAACCTGTGTGATTTAGGCTGCCCAGCCCCACTGGAAGGGGTGACCACGCTCAGGACCTGCCTTGGCTGCCCTCCCATGTTTCACACTGCATCTTCCCACTCGGGTTTTGGTATGTTTCTCAGAGCTGGAGGGCAGAGAAGGAACCAGAGGGGGGTGGGAATTTTCCCACTGGAGCATTTTTGAGGGCAAAAAAAAAAATCTCTTCATGGAGTCCTTCACAAAAGCAAGACCTGGACTTGTTATATATTAGGGAGGGGGTGCTGGGGTTTTTCTTTCAGGTACTGCATCTTTTGAGCTGCTGAGACTCCCTTTTGGGTGAAAACCTTCAAACTTTCCAAGAAATGAAGTTACTTAAACACTTACAAAAAAATGGCACAAAGATAAAGAATTTCCTGCCCCTTTCTGTTGTTTTCTCCACAGTTTTACTCAGTTAGAGCAGTTGCACCTGTTAATTGGGACGTTAATTAATGGACAGCTTCTATGGAGTTCAATGGGGTGTAGAGACCAGAGGCTAATACCTGTGCACACACCAAGGTGTGACAGACCTCTGACCAATGTGGGATGCTGCCCCTGATCAAACAGGTGTTTAAACCAGCAGCATGGTACCTGGTGGAAAAGAAATTACTGATAATCTGCTGAGGAAGCAGAAAGAATGAGATTTGCTGGTGACAAGCACAAGGGCAAGGACATCAGGATCACAGGGTCACAGAATCCCAGAGTGCTGGGGGCTGGAAGGGCCCTGTAGAGCTGCTCCAGCCCCAGCCCCTGCTCCAGCAGCTTCCCCTGGCTCAGGAGGCACAGGAATGTGTCCAGGTGGGGTTGGAAACCTCCTGAGAAGGAGCCTCCACACCCTACCTGGGCAGCCTGGGCCAGGGCTCCCTCCCCTCAGCACCAAAGGAGTTTCTCCTCCTGTGCCAGTGGAACTGTTTGTGTCCCAGCTGGTACCTGTTACCCCCTTGTCCTGGCACTGGCCACCACAGAGAAACGTGTCTCCCCATCCTCCTGACACCCACCCTTTAGGTGCTGATAAGTGTTGATGAGCTCAGGCTTCTCTTCCCCAGGCTGAACGGCCCCAGGGCTGCAGCCTTTCCTCCTCACACACATGTTCCATCCCCTCAGCATCTTGGTGGCCCTGCACTGGCCTCTCTCCAGCAGTTCCCTGCCTCTCCTGAGCTGGGGAGCCCAGAACTGGTACTTAATGTACCCCTGCATGTGTTAAGAAGATGTGTTGGCTTCTTGCCCATGAGGAGACATTTTCTGGCTTGTGTTTAATTTGCTGCCCACCAGAATTCCCAGGTCCATCTCTAGCATGTCATCCTCCGAATTAAAACTCATCCCCCAACTACCTGCAGCCCTCACTGCCTTGGACAGTCCTTTCCATGCCAGTTCATCTTTCCTTGGTGTTGTTGATGTGTGGGAGGCTGAGGGAGAGGAAATTCTAGCTTAGATTTCAACCAGCCCTGAAGGCCAGCAGGCTTTTCCCTCTGGAAGGTGCTCTTACCACCAATGAGTGCCAGATTGACCTCTGCAGATGCTGCCATGCCAGAGCTGGAGCTGGGATGCCCTGAAACCACAGCAGGATTGCTCCAGTCTATTTGACTCACCCTGGAGATATTTCCCCAGAGGGTACAGACAGCATCAGACAGGGCAGTCAATGGGTTTTTTTTTAAGACCTGGTACATGTGTGGATGAGTGGGGTGAGATGACACTTGGGGTAAAAGAATAGCATTGAAAAAGGACAGTATAAAGCAAATCAGCTTATGGGAAGTGACTGAGGATGGATGGAGGAAGATAAAACAGCACTGGGCAGTGGAACAATGCAAAAGAGAACAATTGCCTTTATATAACATAAAGATATATGATTTAAATATATGATATATATGTCATCTAATAAAATTAACAGGTGGCTATTCCTGGTGTGCCTTGCAGACAGAAACACTGGTGGAAGATCTCCAGTAGATCCCATCCTGCCCTCGAGTGCAGAAACCTGATCCTGTGAAGCACAGCAGAGGATGGGGAGAGGAGGAGGAGGGCCGGCATGCTGGCCTCCCCCAGCCCAGCCATGAGGTGTGATTCCAAGGCTTCTCAACTCAGTGGGCCACCATCCTTGGGAGAGGGTGGTGTTTTGGCACCAGCAGCAGGGCTTCACAGGGCCTCACAAATGGCAGGCAGCTCCTAGGGGTGTCCAAATGATGCTGAAGGAGAAGAGCATCAAAATGATCTTAAAAACATTGCCCCTATTTCCCAGGGAAAGAGAGGAAAAAGGCAGCTACATGTGGAATTCAGTAGCAGGTTGCTTAGGCAGTGCAAGGAGCTCAGCTGACCTCCACTTCAAAGGGAAAAGCTCCTGGGGGTACTCTGGCCAGCCAAGCTGGGGACAGGTTAGCCTGGTAACATAAGAGAGAAGCAACAAGGACACCAGTCCACACTAGCTCCAAAAAAAACAAAGAAAAGGAGATTGGGAAATCACAGGACACAGAGAGAATGAACTGCAGCTGCAAAAAGCAGCTGAATACACCCCCTAACCCCTCTCCTGATGCCACAGGGTGGTGGGGACATTTCTGGGTTATAACTACCATCTCCATTTGATTTCCACTCGTGCTTGGAGGTCCTGATCTGTCAATCCTGAGCCACATCACGCTGGCACTGGTTTGGGAGCAGATACCTCTTTCTCCTGAGTTCCAGAAGTCCAAGTCTGGTTCCAAGTCATTAACAACATGTAAAGAAATGATCCAGAGTGTTTCTGGATCAATATCCCAGGAAATAACGTAGGAAGCAAGAAGGGGCTGCAGCAGAGTGCCACGCTGCAGCAGGGCACTCGACACAATTTGCTTCTTTAAGCAGCCACATCTATAATATTTAATAAAAGTCTTGTGATCACTGGGGCCTTTGGACTGAGCAAATGGATGCTGGAAATCCTGAGCTGCCAGTATTGAAACACCCTTGGAATTTCAGGAGGGATCATTTCCTCATGCAAAAAAAACCTATTGGCTCCAACTTGAGAGAATTCCACGTTCCACCTTGGCAAGTGAAGAAGAATTTCTCACTGGACTAGGCACAAGTGATCCTGCCTTGATTACTTTTGTTCTGTGCAAACAATGTGAAGCTCAAAGCAGTGAGATTACACACACACAGACACACACACTTGTGACTTTAAAAGGTCTTGTTTCCCAAAGCAGAAAGCTATCACAAGTCAGATCCATTTGGAGAAAGACTTGATTTGAAGAATTTGTTGAAAAGGGAGAAGCCTTTAAGAACGTTTCACCCCAAAATCAGCAACACAGACAGAAAACATTGTTTAAAAGCCCAAGGTGGCTTGGAAAGGAAGTGAAAGAGCTGCCAAGGCTAACACAGAAAGCATCACCACACAGAAAGAAGAGAAGGGAAGGGAAGCTGGTAGTAATCAACAAACCTCAGAAGCTGGGGAAATTAAAGGCAGAGGGATCTTTCCCCAAGATTTTCAAGAGCCTCCCATTAGCAATGGGCTGATTCTACACAGAAATGGGAGGTTTATCAGCCCCACTGATAGGTTTCTTCTGTGCAGGTTTCTTCCTGCTGTCTCATGGGACAATAAAAAGCCAAAAGGACTAATCAAATCCTTTCCAAGAGTCCATCGGAGGCAGCCGAACAGCAAGCTGATGGAGCTCGATATTTATAAACCAGCACATCTGAATAACTTGCAGGAGTTGTAAAGGAGGTGGCCAAGGAGCTGTCTGGATAGTTAATGGTGATTTTCAATAGGTCTTGGAACAGCCATTGGAAGTACTAGAAGACTGGGGAAAAAGCCAGCGCCGTGCTCACGCTTCAAGGGGTGAACAGGACACCGACAGCTTGAAGCCTTTTGGCTTGGGAGGGATCTTGAGCAGTTAATGGAACCACTAATGCTGAACTGTATAGATGGAGAATTAAAAGAGGGTGATGTAGGGAAGGAGTTTGAGGGTAATAAGCAGTGGTGAGCTCCCCATCTCTCACCAATGAGGTTACAGTGGTGTTAGGTGGAGATAATCACACAGATGCAAAGTCCTTCGCTTTCTGCACAGACCTTGGCTTGCTCCCATGTGAAACAACACCAAATCAACAGGACTTGCCTGAAACAGGCTCAAACCACGTAACTGAGAGAGCTCAAAGTGTGTCTGTAACCAGCAAGCGAGCAGCTCTGGGCTGCAGCAAGCCTGGACTGGGACTCGGGTGATCTGAATG
This sequence comes from Urocolius indicus, assembly GCA_013401255.1. Classification (NCBI taxonomy): domain Eukaryota; kingdom Metazoa; phylum Chordata; class Aves; order Coliiformes; family Coliidae; genus Urocolius; species Urocolius indicus. The sequence continues at coordinate 17,799 of WBNH01008449.1, read as the reverse complement.
TCCTGCCTGTGGCCCCAGCAGAGGAGCAAAATGCTGGGGCTCAAAGCAATCTGGCAAGAAGAAAGAGGAGAGGTTTTTTTTTCCCCTATATCCAGATTTGATCCCAATGAGGCTCTCCAGAAAACAGGGATAGGAGTCAGTGGCTCGAAACCCACAGAGGCACGGGGAGCTTTCTGGGATGGGACCAGAATTGATGTGGGTGTTTTTAAGTCAGCAGGACACCTGGTCTGGCTCATAACATTTTGGAGGATTTGCTCCCCTTGCATGTCTGTCCTGGGCTTGAGGGGCCACCACTTTGCCAGTGTCACCAAGCACAGCAGCCAGAGTCTTCACGAGGTCTAACAACACAAGTCTGAAACACGCAGCTTTGGAACCAGGCATGATTTTCCTCTTTGCCTCCCATTCATTTCCTCCCCCAGTTAATTGAATTCCAGGACTGTACAATCACCTGATGTTGTCCCCAAGTTTTCTCTTATCTCCAGCAAAATTACCCCAAAAACCAATTAAAGACCAGAATGATCCTGCAGCAAGCAGAACCACTGCTAATCAGCTTGTCGCTTATGAGAGTGATGGAAATGGTCAGCAATGTCATTACTTGAAGGAGTTTGGCCTTCCAGTTGGATGAAGCATTTTTCCTTTTTAATATGTGGCTGCTACCATGCTAATAATATCTCTGAGGTCACCAAAAGTCAAGACCTGGGTTAACCAGAAAGAGAAACTCCTGTGTGTCCTTGGGTTTAATACCGGTTTGTGAAGAGCTTAGGAGAAAAGGATGAAATGGTTGGCATTCTGCAGGAACCCTCATTCTCTCTGAGGGGAAATGGCTTTGCAAGAGAGAGGAAGGGCAGGGATGGCTAATGGGCATGTCACAGGCATGTGTGCAATAAATTACCTCCGATTGTGGTCTTTTGTGCTGGGCAGGGGCTGAAGTGCATTTACTGGTCACCCAATGTATCGCATTAACCTGCTGCATACGGTGTGTGTCTGTTTATCCTGCCAATTACTGCAAATCTAATCAGCTTTAGCCGGGTAAAAATAGAGGCAGTTTCCGTGTGGAAGTCAAGAGGCACAAAAACAGCAGCAAAGAAGCTGATCCTGATCAACTCAGCACATGGGAGGGAAGGTTCACAACGCTGGGAGCACGAAGTGTGTTGTGATGTTTTCTTCCTCCTGGACACATGGAGCTGGTTTTTTGCCCCCTTGAGCCTATATTCTCCCCAGCACTCATCAGACAAGCCTGAAGGAAGGAGCTGGGGAGCGTGGGAACCTCAGGCAGGCAGAGATCTCCTCCCAGCAGCGACGTTCCGTGCGCTTCCAGGAGCGAAGGAGCCAGGGCTGTGAGCAGCTGGAAGGGACAAACGAGTTGAGGCAGCTGCAGAGCAGGCAGAGGTGTGCACGAGGTGTTTTGCAGCAAGGGCAAAGAAAGATGAGCAGGTAATACAGGTCATTTGGCATTCAGGCTGGAGGAAAACTGTGTTGCTGCAGGNGGGAACCTCAGGCAGGCAGAGATCTCCCCCCAGCAGCGACGTTCCGTGCGCTTCCAGGAGCGAAGGAGCCAGGGCTGTGAGCAGCTGGAAGGGACAAACGAGTTGAGGCAGCTGCAGAGCAGGCAGAGGTGTGCACGAGGTGTTTTGCAGCAAGGGCAAAGAAAGATGAGCAGGTAATACAGGTCATTTGGCATTCAGGCTGGAGGAAAACTGTGTTGCTGCAGGCTTAGACAAATTGGTAGATGGATGATGACCAGATTCAGGTTCCTGTGTGCTGTGGAATGTACCCAGCAAGTGCATTTCGTAAAATCAGCCTGCTACCCTGTGTAAAGGACCACGAAGCAAACCTCATATGAGGAGAAAAGGAGCAGTGCATGGCTCTGCAGGTGGTGGTATCTCGTCCTCCTTCCCTCCCTCTGTGATGGCTGCTGAATGATGGAGATAGCTTTTGTCCACTATGTTCTTGGAAGATGAAAAATAAAGCCAAGGCAAAGCAATGAGATTTCCCTCCAGGATTTGTCATTTGCCCTGTTACTTTACTGGATGATCCTACAGAATCACACACAGAATCACAGGATCTCAAGGATTGGGAAGGACCTCAAAAGCTCACTCATCCTGTGCAACCCCTCCTGCCAGAGCTGGAGGACCTAGAGTAGGGCACACTCGTCCAGCTGGGTTTGAATGTCTCCAGAAAAGGAGACTCCACAGCCCATCTGGGCAGCCCCTGCCAGTGCTCCCTCACCTGAACACTGAAGTTTTCCCTTTGTGTTTCTTTGAAGCCTCTTCTGTTCCAGCTTGTACCCATTGCCCCTTGTCCTATCATTGACCNTTCGTAAAATCAGCCTGCTACCCTGTGTAAAGGACCACGAAGCAAACCTCATATGAGGAGAAAAGGAGCAGTGCATGGCTCTGCAGGTGGTGGTATCTCGTCCTCCTTCCCTCCCTCTGTGATGGCTGCTGAATGATGGAGATAGCTTTTGTCCACTATGTTCTTGGAAGATGAAAAATAAAGCCAAGGCAAAGCAATGAGATTTCCCTCCAGGATTTGTCATTTGCCCTGTTACTTTACTGGATGATCCTACAGAATCACACACAGAATCACAGGATCTCAAGGATTGGGAAGGACCTCAAAAGCTCACTCATCCTGTGCAACCCCTCCTGCCAGAGCTGGAGGACCTAGAGTAGGGCACACTCGTCCAGCTGGGTTTGAATGTCTCCAGAAAAGGAGACTCCACAGCCCATCTGGGCAGCCCCTGCCAGTGCTCCCTCACCTGAACACTGAAGTTTTCCCTTTGTGTTTCTTTGAAGCCTCTTCTGTTCCAGCTTGTACCCATTGCCCCTTGTCCTATCATTGACCAGCACTGAGCACAGCCTGGCTCCAGCCTCCTCACACCCACCCTTGATGGATTTGTAACCATGAATGAAGTCACCCCTCAATCTCCTCATCTCCAAGCTCAAGAGCCCCAGCTCCCTCAGCCTTCCATCACAACACAGACTACTACAATAAATGTGTGTCAAGCTGTCTGTTTATGATAAAACCCAGATCCTCCTCATGGTCACCACTCACGAGACGCAGCCTGCCATGCAGAGCAGCCCTGCTTCCCCCTCCTCATCCCAAGAGGCAAATCTGCCTTATGTGAAGGGATTTGGCTCCCCCCAGCCACCCACATCTCCCCTTATTTTCCACCCTGCTGCTCTCGTGGAGTCTGGCATAGCCCTCACCACAGCACAAAACACAAGGAGACTAATTTCCCTTAGCTGAGAGACGTGTGTGCATAAAACTGAGGTAGCCAGGCTTTAAGCAAACCAAACAGGGCCTTCGTTTTGAGCCTCTGAATGTTCCGTGTGAGCCCAAGGAGTGGGAGAGCTGCCGGTAATTAAGGGACATCTGTCACCCGCGTGTTCCCGCTGGTTGTGTCAGGAAATGCGGCTGACATCATGTTGAAGAGAAGAAACCTGCTTCAGCAAACGACCTGGCACCTGGGGTGCTGCTTTCCATCTTCATCACAGCCACATGCAGACGCTTGCTCCTGCCTGCTGATGGTGGGGAGGGCCAGAAGGGCTCCTCCTCAACAGAGTCGTAGAGTCATAGAATTGGTTGGTTGGAAAAGACCTTTAAGAGTCTCAGCCCTGCCCTTACTCTGCCCAGCCCAGCACTAACCCTTGGCCCTCAGCACCTCAGCCCCACAGCTCTGGGAACCCTCCATGGCTTTGGGATCCCTTCAGGGCTGGGCACTGCCCCAGCTCCCTGGGCAGCCTGGCACAGGGGCTGACACCCCTGTCAGGGAAACAGTTCTGCCTCAGCTCCAGCCTCAACCTCCCCTGGGGAAACTTGAGCCTGTTGCCTCTTGTCCTGTCACTTGTTACTTGGGGGAAAAGATAAACCCCCAGCTCACTCCAGCCTCCTGACTGGGAGTTGTAGAGAGTTGTAGGGAGCTAAGCTGGGGCTCCTCAGCCTGCAAGGACCTGAAGGGGCTTACACACCAAAGCTTTGCCAAACCAAGCAGCAAAAGCCACATGTGCTCCCTCTGTCCCAGCTCAGGCTTGAGACAGGCTTCACCTTGCATGAGATGTAAGAAAGAGCCCAGAGCACGTGGCATGGGTTTGGTGTCAGGGCTTTTGCTGTGTTTTCTGGAAAGAGTTTGGGGTTTATTTCAATTTTTCTTAACAATCACAGAAAGTCACTTTTTGTTTATTGGAAGAGTTCTCACGAGATCTCCAGGATTTCCAGAGTTGAGGGCTGCAAGTTTTAGCCAAAATGGCTTTCCTTTTGCTTTCTCAAGCTCACAATGGACTGAACACCAACATCTGATCTTGCCAGTGGGGAAGTTGAGACAGGGACCAATGACATCCTTTGGCACAGGTGACACAGAAAAGCAGGACTGCTACTGTCACACAGCCACAGTCACAAAGGATCACTCACTCCTCTGCTCTGCCCCTTTGGAAACGTGCTGCTTCTGAACCCTGGGATCAGGATTTGCTCTTAATGGAAGACATAAGGCTCCTTCCCTGTTTTCAAGGATTATCAGTGCTCCTGCTGCTAGCTTGGACCTTGGGCCGTTCATGAGAGTCTTGGTATCTGTGCAGGATCACCTGCAAAGCCAAACCCTAAGCTTAAAACCACGGATACTCAGGAATCAACCAAGTAACAGAGCAGCTTGGCACCTGATTAGAAAGTAAAGATTCCATTTTCAGTTCCATGTAGTTGCTGATGTACCAGTCTCTATGTGAACAGTGAATGTTTGGCAATGCTTTGAGGGTTGTTAATGGTAAAGGCAGTGTATCCCCCTGTGCTCAGAAAGCCAATGGCAGCAGTTCCCAGAATTGTTTAGCAATAAGGATTTATAACTCATCACAAAGAAGAGAGCAGGAAAACACAGTGAGGTAAAACAGTTGTCATCACTCATATTATTTTGCTATGAGATACTGGGGTGAAACACTGGTGTTCAAGGATCATTCCTGAGCAGGTAAACAGCTATGGAAGGATTGTTTCCGTCTTGGATGTGGGTTTTTTTTCAAGCAAGGTTTCTTTCCCAGGGCCTGTTTCACTGGGGATTTAAGCAGATGCACTCTGCAGTCTGGAATAGCATGTCTAGACTGTCTGAACACACCGAATTCCTTTGCTTCCCGAAAGCTGAGCAGAAAGTTGTCCTCCACATTCCGTGTGTTGTGCTGGGGAGGGGAACAAAAAGCAAAGCAAAGCACAAAACAAACCTCCACAAGACTGAAAGCCAGATTCACAGGGTTTGAAGATCTGCTTAAGGAATCAGCAAGCAGGATTCAGGAGTAGTTAACAACAGACTGTATTACATGGTGCCTATTAACATGGGATAATCCAGGAGGAAAAGAAAAGGGATAAAGGAACGTCGTCCTAGAATGGCAAGACGGTTAGAAATCAAGCCATGAGACTTCTAAACCACCAGATTAACTCAGCTGTCACTGTCAAGAGACACCCCAGGCACAAAGCACAGCAGGCAGCAGGGATGAAGGGGAAAAGAAGGTATTTGAATCCACACTGTGATGAAACTCACACCTTCAGTCCTGCCGAAACTGAGCATCCAGGAGCACACAGTGCTGATAAATCCCTGTGGGAACTCTTCTGAAGTGGGGGGAAATTTGGATCCCAGACACAATGGGCTGAAGGGAGCTCCTCCAATAGACCAGAGCTGGAGATTACCTTCCTTGTCCTCCATCTCCTTCGCTTCTCATCCAGTCTCCCTTTTCAGCCAGGAACACAAGTTTTCTTGGGCTCTCACCTCTTCGAAATGCCCTTCTTCTCACAACCACCCCAAGCTCCTCTATTTACCAGCTTTATTTGACCCTTCCCTCTGAACTTCCTTCATGATTAAAGTCATGAGAATCTTCAAGAGCCTGTGAATTTGGGATGGTTAATTTAGGAAGATGTCTCAGACTGAAAGGCAGTGCCAAATGCATGTCTGCTTCCCTTTCTCACTTCTCCTGATTGCCCCAGGGCCTGCCATCTTCAAGGAAATTGAAGAAGAACATGCAAGGGTCTGAATTTTTAAAGCATGGGGCCCAAGCCAAACTCTGGAGTGAAAAGTTATTTGTTGAAAGTGAAAATCTGGAAGAAACTGGCTTTCAAGCCACATGCAGCCACCCAACTGATTAGCAGAGCTGCTGAGCATTCAGTTTTGATCTTCAGCTCTAAATGTATCGATCCCATTTGCTTGCACGGAGCTCTGGAGTGCTGCAGAGCATCCTTTGCTCCCATTGCCACGCTGGCAGAGCTCAGCCCCATACAGGATCTGTCCTGAAATCTGTGTTCAAACCTTGACAATTGCTTTCCCTGTTGGGCAGAGAGTGGCAGAGGGTCATGTCCTAAAAAGAGGGGAATCACATCCTGGCCCAGCTGAAGTCAATGAAGGTTTCACCATGAGTTTGAACAGGGATCTCACTCCGTGTGCAACAGGCGCCTGTTCCAGTGTCCCAGGAAGATCTCTTTAAACAAGAGCAGGCAGCCCATGGTTTTCATCAGTCTCAAGTATTTCCTTATGTTTGTTTTCCTGGCCAAGCCCCAGCTTTGCCCATTGCTGTGCTGTTCCTGCTGCACGCTCCCTCCCGTGCACTCAGACGTCGTGTTTGCCCTTCCTATCCTAAACTGCTGAGCTGTGCCACTCTGAGCCCTGAGTCTCACCCCATGCTCCTCCCCAAATACCTCTGGTTTATATTTACTCCACAAAATGCTTCAGGATCATTTAGGGAAGAAAGATGCTCCAGCCATGTAAGATGACACCATCTTTCAGTGGCTCTTGCCGTGGGGATGTGGCTGCAGCCTGGCAATTTGCTATTCCAGTCCCGTGAAATCAGAGCACTTCAGAGGTATGAGACAGACCAGAGGCTTGGCTGTGGGGTTTCTTCTTGCTCCCAGGCCATGGCAGCAAGGGAGAAGCCAGAAATGAGCTGCCCATGGAGGTCTCCCTGAGCTTTGCATGGCCGGCGTGTCAAGCACCGTTTCCATCCAGGGAAGCCACCATGACCAAAAGGCTGGTCTCAGCAAATACCAGCACTCAGCCAAGCATGGTTTTATCACAAAACTGCTGTCTCAGACTAGCCACTTTCTCCTTTATCACCCCTGTTATTTCATCTGTCAGCTGGAAATAATTGCTGGCACAGGATGATAACTTTGAGGTCCAGAAGGACCAGATTCGTCCTAGAGCTGAGTTCAAAAACCCAGACTGTGTGCTGGCTGCTGCCATAGCCCTCACCCACCTGCTCAAGACACTGCTGCTCCTGCTTTACACTGAAATCCTGGGCAGGAAAGCACAGCTCAGCCTTGCCAGTGGGGTTCAGGGTCAGCCCTTCATCCCATCTGCTCTGAATCACCCACTGTGGCTGGGACAGGAGCAGACGGCTCCAAACCCTGAGCCACATTGGCCGGAGTCCACAGGAAAAGCTGTCAGCGTACGACACAGAGCCAAGCAGCTCTACAGCTAGACACATTACCTTTCCCTCCCTCTCAATGCTATTACTTCTCATTTTCCAGCCACTGGACCCAAAAAAGGTTGAAACCCCCCCAGGTAACTCGTCCACCAGAAAGCCACATGCTCCAGAAGCCCACTGCCCTGGACAGGCAGATGGGCAAAGCGATGCCTGGGGGTGGACCAGCCCATCATTGCACTGTGAACGGCTGCAGAGGCAGCTCAGGGACAAAGACCTCTCCCAGTTTCACTACTTTCTCTAACTTCTTCCACAAAGCTATTGATCTTGGAACTGTTTTTTTTCCCAAAGTTCAAAAGCAAGGGGGTGACTTACAGCCCACTCTGCTGTGCTCTCTCCCAAAGTCTGCATCTCTTTCCAAAAGCCCATGTTGGGAGGACGGGGTTGCTTTCCCTTTTAAAATATCCCTCTTCAGTTTTCACTCCCATTCTGTTGAGACTAATCTCCTATTTGTTTGGATTGTCATGTTTTAACCCTGCAGATGTTAAGGAGTGCTGTGCCATACAAACTGCTTTTCCCCATTAGAGCTACCAGCTGTTCTCTCACTTTTAGTGGTTAAGACTCGAGGTTTCTATGAGGATTTACTATTCACAGTCAGTGCCCCTGAATCCCTCCATGCTGTGGAGGTCCCATACCCTCTGTATTCATCTCTTCAAAACACATCTCTGCCCCGTGAGACACTGGCTGTGCAGATGAAATCCAGGAGAGATCCCTGACATTTCCCAGCTGAAAGGCTGGCAAGCTCTGCAGGAAGGTTTTCCTTTTTTGCAGGGGGATTGAAGATGCAGGGGCCACCTCTGACAAGAGGTGTCGGTCACCTCTTCTTCTTAAAAGCATCCAAAAAGATGCTGTAACCCTACCAGGCTTTGTTTTGAGCCTAAAAACACTTGTTTCCAGGCTGAGCAAAGCCAGTTCTTTGCAAATCCATCCTATATAGGGGTAATCTAAGCTGGAGAACGTTGGACATCACCCACATCTCATCAGCATCATGTGAAGCCCAGTGACAGCCTCATTCATCCCCAGCTGATGCTCCTCTTCACACACAGCATTGTTAGGAGGGCTTCCTCTCATGGAGTTTGACACAGGCTGTCACCTGCTGATGTACTTTTGATTTACAGCTACCACCTCAGCTCTTCCCCCTCTGCATTTCAGCAAGGCAGTTGGCCTGCTTGGACAGTGGGAGGACCGGGTACCTGAAACGGGCAAAAGGGACGTGCCTGGTCTCCAAATGTACAGGACAAAAAGTCACGTTTTCCACGCTTTCTGGGGTCTGCAGCAACAGTAGGTCCCTGGCACCCTCTAATGGAAAAGATCAGTCACTGAGTTCCCATTGCCTCAGCCGGTGAGGCTTGGCTCCTGCAGTGCTATTTTTAATCTAATATCAGAGTCATAACTTCTAGCCTGGCGTGAGACAGCCCGTGCCAGCGTGGACCCAGAGAATGTGCTCAACAAATGTCAAGGCTGCTCTGGGGAAGGAGAGGCTGCCTGGTGATCACCCTCCAAGCCCTGGAAGTCAATGTGCACAGGGATTTCTGCTTTACTTAAGGAAATGCAAGGCAATAGCTAATCAGCTCTGACATTTGTGCCTTGTTGGTGAGTTTAAGACACATGCTAGTGGGCTAGTCATGTTACATTGCCTGTCCTTCCCTTTCCCCCTCCCCTCTCTCAGCCACATCCATAGGCTGGCATTTTCCAGCTTATTTTTCCAGGTTTGGCAGCTTTCCAGCATCTCAAATCCCTGCCCAGGTTAGACTGGGCTCAGGAGCAAGTTTGTAAACAGAATTACTGCTCAAATTATAAGGAGTCCTTTAAAGCTTAGCTCTTGCTAGAAAGTGACACCCATAACCCTGCACATAGCCCTTTGGCAGAGCTCTGGAAAGATTTGTCCCTGGCTGGTGGGAAGGCAGCTGACATTTAAAGGCAAGGAATAGGGCTGGGTGGTGGCAAGCACAGTGTTCCTGTGCTGCTCCGGCAGCCTCACACAGCCCACAGCCAGGCACGGGGCACGTGATGGTGGCAGCTTCTGGTATCTCATGCAGGAGCTTGGCTTCGGGCTGAGAGTCCCCAGATGGACCCTGGCGAAGGATTGGCTTTTCTTTGGGTGGCTCAGTGAGATCCCTGCCCCAGGCAAAGCGTGGTATATCTGCCAAGCACCAGCTGGCCCGTTGCTGACTTGCCAACGGAAGATGCAGAGGACAAGTGGGACCCAGCCCATCAGCAACGCTCTCGTTCCTCACACATTACACCCAGAGATAAGTACAGACTTCTACATAACTGTTTAATACAGTAAAACTTAATTTCCAGGAGACACTGACCCCCTGCCTGTCCCAAAGCTCTGCATTTACCCCAGAGTGCAGGAGACTTGCAAACTTAACAGCACATAAAGTGATGTTTCCCTTGGCAAAAGGCTCCCAAAACCCAACAAAAGCCAAAGGAGAAAGTAAACTGCTCTGAGCCTGGCAAAAGGGCTATTGCTCACAGCAAGTGTTTCAGACCCTTAATAACTACCTGGGCATCTTTTGTCTCACATTAGAGAGGCCAAAAAACCAGGCTGCAAAGTGCCAGGTCATAAAAAAAGCCCAGAGGACCAGTATTCCCTGAGGGCTAGCTCAGACCATGGGATGTATTTTACCAGTAGGTCTAAGGCTCAGCTGAACACAGACCTCTGGAAGTGAAAGCTAGTACTCCAATCCAGCAGGTCTCTTCTAAAATCTCTTTTAAACCCTTTTACTTTTAGAATCCCAGTTTCCACAGCAACAAGACACACAGCTCTCTGCAGAGTTTAGGGCTATAAATAACCTCGAGATCTATAGTTGTGATATTAGCTATGAGGGCTTTCAAAAATGGCATGTGGTGATGAAGTGAAAGGATCAGTGCTGAAAGGAAACAAAAATTAATGAGGAAAAGATGGTTCCTAACTTGGTTTAGAGAGCAGCTCTTAACAAAGGGCAGCTGACAGCGTGCCTGGTTAAGATCTTGCCTTTACTGGAGGTCACATTGATTTCCATCAAAGTGTTGGAACTGGGGCCTTGAAATCTCTGCTTTGTGTGTGTTGAAACTCTGTGTTTCAACAGTCATCTTTAAAAAAAGAAGGAAAAATGGCCACCAGCCATTGTTTTCACAGCCTTGCTGTTGCAGGGGAAGCAATTAAGCAGCTAAGGCCGGGCTGGATTTTAACAGCCCAGCGCATCTTGAACCTTGCCTTGCCATAGCAGTGACTCCACTGGCTCTGCTTTTAGAGAGGGTCTCTGTTTAGAAAAGGACTTCTGGGTGTGCTGACTCGAAGCACACATTTGAATCCTGATCGCTTTAGTGAAGCTGAGCTGTTGGCTTCTGCAGGACCACTCCGGGGTGGGGAAGATGATGATCCACCAGACAGCAGTCACAGGGCAGGAATTCAGTCTGCCGGAGCTGGAGAAGTGCTGTCCTTACCCCTTGACATCAGAGTATAAACAAAGAGGCAATCCCACAAGGAAAGATAAATATTAGCTGTGTTAGAAGCAAAGAGGAAGTTAAATAACTATCACATGGCATAAAAACAAGCCTGTCAAGGGAGAGAGAAGCGGCGGCTCGGGGCTTGCGGAACAGATTTGTATACAGTAGTGAGGAGGAGGAGGAGATGAAGGAGAAGAAAGGAAACACAAATCAAAGACTTATTTGGAGTTTCCTCTATTCTAGACAGAAGGTCCATGTTATTCAAACAGATGTACAGTGTGTCACCAGCTCTCTGCTGTTTGTTATTTTAAGGATGGTCTTAGGAAGAAAATAAATTCTACTCTGAGGCTCCTTTCTATCCTTTTTAGGCAGTCAGTGGAGAGAAGCCCAAAGAGTGGGGCTGTGGAGATTCCTCCAGGCTGAACTGGTGGGACATCCTCTGCTCTTCTCCCCAGCAGGCAATTTCACTGAATTGCTGGGGGGGAAACCCGCTGGCAGCTCCACCTCAGTTGGGGCAGAAACCCACCGTCAGCACCGTGGAGCTGCACTGCAGTTGCTCGATGGGGGATTAAAAGGACTAGCAGAACAAAACAAAGGTGCCTGTTATGGTGTTGATAGACTTGGGCAAAACTCAGGCAAAGCTTGCACATGTCTACGTGTAATTTGGCAACTGCTCTCTGGCCAGCAAGTCTCTACACAGTTGCTGGTGTAAACAATTCTGCCTTGGGCTGGGGAGAAAGAAGGGCTCTGCAGCAAGACTGGAGCAACTCATTTAATGTGTCGTTTCAAGTTCAACCTGAACATCAGTCTGGGTTCTCCCTGGCCTCATTGCAGGCAGAAAGGTTATACAGGTGATGGGCTGCACTTGTGCCTCTCAAGATTGGTTGGCTTTGCAACCTAGAATGAACTAGGAAGCTGAAGGACACTGTAGGCTCCCGTGAGCAACATCAGATTCAGGTTTTGTTTCTCCTGAAGGTGTTGGCTTGCCCATAGTAAGAAAAGTGAGATGTGAAGCATGTTTTTTTCTGGTTACTAACACAAGTGGTTTGATGGAGAGATGAATTCAGGCAACATTGTGTGTTACAAACCTGAAAGCAGGACAAAGCAGTCTGCTGCTGAGGCAAGTCCTCCAAGGAGGCAGCTCTGACAGAGGCACATGCACCAGTTTGAACTGATGTGTTTTTACAAAGATTGCCACATTGAGAGCAGAACTGTGCTGTAGGGACTTTTTGGTGGGAAAGAAATACCACAAACATCAGCCTTACACAGGAAAAAACCAAACCACCCAATTCAATGCCCAGCTGCGAGTTCTGGCCTCAGAGTGCAAACATTGAATTCCAGCACTTTCTGCCCTTAGTGACAGTTCTGGATTGATTCATGGTTTCCAAGGGTTTTCAAGCACTCCTTGGTACCACTTAGTCTGGATAAAAGCAAAGCAAAAGAGGACATATGGAAACTCTCCCCCTCTACAGAACAAACGGGGCATAAGACACTCTGGGACTGACGGTACCTTTCCTTTCCCGTGATTCATTGATCATCGCTCAGGACATTGTAGAAGTAGCCCTTTTAATAGAAGACACCAAAAAGTTGGAATCAATAAGCAATAGTAAAAGAAAAAGGAGGGGAAAAAGGCATTGCAGAGGAAGCAGGCACCAGGCCCATTCTCTGAGGGCTCTACCCTGCTCCCGCTGGCATCAAAAGGAGTTTTGGAGTTGGCTGCAGTGGGAACAAGCACAGTCCTTAAAGCACTCATTAGTACAGCTGGCTGAATAGTGCATAATAAACAGTTCATTCAGCTGATTTCATCTCTTCTTCTGTTCATGAATGGCCTGTGGATTCCCTCATTTTGGTTGTCCTTCAGGAGCGGTTTGTGGGTTTCTTCAGGAAGCTGTCCCCAGCGTGCAGCTCCAGCAGGGGAGTGTGCCCACTCCACACACGAGTGTGGGCTGAGCAGGTAGGGGAGGTGACATTCTCTCTCTTGTCTGAGCTGGTATTTCTGTAACCAAGTGTAGCATGAATTTCAAACATTGCAAAGAAACACTGAACTTTACATTCATACTTGGTAAACAGTTGGGAGTGTTCCTTTTCTTCCTCGTGCTTTCTCCTTGAGTAGTTTAAACAAATCAGTTGTTGGAACATCAGCCCAAGCCAGAGAGAGGAGGGACATGAAGTGAAAACATCCCAAGGAATGTCACTGCAATAGTCAAATACTCCCAGGCTTTCCTTTCCAGCTGTAAAGAGATTTGGCTGCAGCAAAGTGTAAAGAGATGGATGAGAGCTGGAATCAGCCAGTGGACAGGAGCATCTCCACACTGAGACGCTGCATATCCCAGTAGAACCCCGTGCATGGGGCAAACATTGGCTCTGGCAACCTGTAGCCCAATGTGGCAAGCAGCTGTGCTAGCTCAAGTAAAAAGAAACTGTAAATGATTGCAACCCTGCCTTGTTTGGTAGAGTCACTCAAAATGTGACTTTCTTGGGGTAAAATTAAAGTAAGGAAGAATTCAGAGCAGGAATCAAAGGGAAACAACGGCCCTGTGACAGGGACAGTGGAGAGAGGGAGGCTGTAGCTTCAGCAAAGCCTGAGACACCCCCATCCTTCCAGCCATGCTGAGCAAGAGAGGAAGGGACAGGCCAAAGCCCAGGCAGTGACAGACAAGGAAAAGCAGTTTCTGAGATAGATGCAAGGAGTGAGGGAAGGGAGCTGGGGAAGCGTTTTTGGCAGTGGGGGACTGTGAATTTTCACACTGAAGCAAGACCCATGGGGAAGTGCGCAAAGCCAGCAGCTCTGCCTGGCATCTGGGGCCCAGAAGGGATGTTGCCAGGGACACAAAGGACACAGGCTGAGGGAAGCTCAGGGCTGAGCCACACTTTGAGTTTTGAAAGGTGACAGGTGAGACAGGGTGGTGATCCAGGGGGGGACCCTTATCTATCCTAAATCTATCCTTTACATCTTCACCTGGAAGAAAAACCCCAGCCTTGAAAAAATCCCAGTTTAAAGACACGTGTGTGTCTGCCAGAGTCTATCAGCAGAGGGCAGTGACACTCGTGCACACCCGCACACGTCCCCCCAGACACCGCTGCCAGCTTCAATCCATCCTGCTTTTGCTGCTGGCACTACAAGGACACCTTCCACCGCCCCTGGCCACAGCAGATGCCATGGCTTTGGACTAGGAAGGCATATTGCAAGGGGTGCTGAAGGCTCAACATCTGGCCTTTTTTGTTTCCTCCTCTTTTCCCCTTTCCCAAAGCCCACGTGATCTTTTTCTACACGCTTCAAAGCTGAGGTTTGTTTGTTTGTTTCAAAACCAAGAGCTCCAATTGCAGCATCTGCGAGCAACCTTACAGGAAACAAGCTGCGTGTGCCGGAGGAGTGGAGTGAACATGCATGAGCTGTATTTATCCTTCCCTTCCCTGTAACAGCACAGACAGCACACGAGGTTCCTGCTCCTGTCGCTCGCTGCAGCCCAGTAGAAAAGGAGATGGGCGAGTTTAGAGGGGAGCTGCAGGATCAAGAGACTTCACAGAGGCTGAGGGAGAGGAATGGGAGAGGTAGATGTCAGGCAGGTTTATTTGTCATGGAGGGCAAGGTTTTGGAAGAGGGCAGCCAGGAAGGGCACAGAGGGAGAGGTAGGAGATGAGAAGCAGCAGCAGAAAGGTTGTGAGAGGTGGTATTGAGGAGAGGGAATGGAAAGAGGTTGTTCTGAGAATCACAGAAACAAGCAGCTCCAGGGTGAAAGTGCACAGAGGTCCCACTCAAAAACCAGAGCTGGTGTCTGAGGTTTGATGTACATCAGCACATAGAATTATGCCTTCTCCCAGGGTGTTGTCCTGGGAGAGCATTCAATCCCAAAAGGGGAGAAAGCTGGCTTGGAGTGAAATCCAGGTGAGGGGAGGATGCCCATCACTGCTAACTCATACCCACTGAGGCCAAGACAGCAGCAGGTTCATCTATGGCTTTGCAAGTCATTTTGGGAGAAGAATTGAAATTTCCAGGGTGGATTCCTGGCAGGAGTGCTGAGACTGGAGCCACATTAAGGAGGTCTAAAAATGCCCAATGTGTAAAAATTTCTGCTCATTTAATGACAAGTGTTGAACAGTTTCCTAAAGGAAGAGGAGAAGTTACAAAAGGTGACAGACAAACACTCTGAAATGGTCCCTGTGGAGGTGTCCTGTGGGCTGAGAGCATCAGGGGGTGGGAGAGATCTGGGTAATGCAATTGGCCTTTTAACCAGCAGCCTCCTAAACAAAGCTGCCCCTTCTCATTTCAGTGGTAGAGATTCTCACCTCCTGTTGAATCTGTGGCTGGATAAAAATGGGAAGGAGCTCCTTTTACACTGGACTCAGTTACCCACCTCACACTGAGTAATTTCAGTCCCTTTTTATATGCTTTTGGACGTTCCATGTTGCATTGAGTCAAACTCACACGAAGAAGAAATTATCTTGATGGATTTGCTCTGACAAGGCTGTTAAAAAGCAAAAGAACCACTCCAGCCAGGCTCCTTGGTTAAACAGCAGCGAGGAAATCTGAGCAGAGGATTCAAACCCTCAGGACAGCAAGTGAGAAATGAAGTAGATGAGTCCAGCATTCAAGAAACGGATCCTCTCCCCTCGCCTGACTAACAGCCTCTGCATGCTCTGACGATACAAGGCGAGGGAAGTAACTGCACTCTCAGTTGTTGTTTACTGACCACTCACCAAGGAGGAGTCTTGGCCAGCTGATCGTCTCCAACATGCACCAGGAGAATTTACAGGAAGAGAGAAGTTGAAGGAAATAGGATGATTTGGGGATGAAACAAGGAGCCAGTTGTGGCGTCCCGAGGGCTGTGCTCTTATGGGGGAACACACAGGCAGCCCAGAATGACCTTCACTCACAACCCGCTCTCTGGAGCGAGTGGTAACACGAGCTCTTACAGAGTTGATTTATCCTGCTGAGGGCAGTTCCTTGCTTTGCCCACTGGCTAGCCAGGAATGCTGGGTAGCTTGTGACACAATTATATGTCACACTCCTTTTGGTTTCCTCAGACTTCACCCAAAGCCACTTCTAATCGGAGAAAAAGCTCCAAGTTCATTCACCACACTTGAGATTAGAGTTTGCCTTATTGTCTGGAATGGATGACAAACAATTTCTGCTCTGGCTGTAAAGCATAGACTCACCCTTTAGCAGCAAAATTCACATCCAGACTTTCGTTTGGGCTCAGGCTTAGATCTAGCTCCCAAGCAGAAGTTTAAACATCTGCCTTGATACAGTCCAGGCATTGAGCAGACACCTGGCTTTGAGCAGAGAGTAGTGCTTTCAGGATGGAGAAACGCTGGACTAAAGACACCAGCACAAGCAGAAAAGCCACTGAAGAACTCGGCATCCTTCTGGCTACTGCCTGGCCTGTGCTGCAATTCAATGCAAAGCTTTCCTCAGGGATTGAGAGCATTCCCTTTGGTTTCCACATATCAGTTCCTCAGATGGACAACTAACTGGGCACAGCAGGAAAAGGAAGTGCATATGGTTTGCTCTCAATGATGAGTACAAGGAAAGGACACTGCGAGGCTGTGGGATGTTCAAGGACCCTCTCACAGCAGGAGCCTACAAGACACGAAGCAGAGTTGTGTATATATGACAGTATATGACATTCTGCAGCCCCAGTCAGAGTCCTCTGGCTGCTTACACTTGCATTTCAGCAGCGCTTCAATAAATGCAGCTGATGGTCTACGACAGTCCGCAGGGAAATAAAAAAGGATAAACTACCAGCATTTGGAGTTTTCATAGTGCAGCAGTTTGTCTTAGCAAGGTGTATAATGAGATTTCCAATAAACCATCACCCAAAAGAATAAGCCTTTTTCTCTTATGTGACACCAACACAAGCGCTCACACAACTCCTGGGGCAGAAAGCAGCTCGCACTTGGGCATCATGTGCAGGCCAGAAAGATCAACTCAAGGAAAAATGCAGTTATGCTTCTAAAAGCACCAGTCTTTGGTCCTTTGTTTATCTGCACTGCAGCCATATTGAACTCGCTAAAACAAAACACACGCTCCAAGAAGATTACAACCGTATCAAAATCAAGCCTGGACTCATCCTTTGCTTGCCTGAGGCTGCATTTTAAACTGTTTTTCCTGGCCTGCTCCGCTTAAAGATCTCCACCCATATCATTTCTCTAGGTGATATGCAGTCTGGCTGTTGGGCTACAACAGACGTACAGCCGGGTCCTGGATAAAAGCATCACGACACAAAGAAATGATGTGGCTGCTGTTTGGTTGCTGGATGCTACCGTGGGCAAACCCAGAGACGATAAAGTTGCTTCATAGCTGTCAGCCAGAATCCTGGTTTAGGATGGAGAGTGGAAATATAGGGGAGAAAATTATCATTTGAAGAAGCCTTTAGTGTCTCTTTTGTTTCCACACTGTATTTGGAGACAATCCGAAGCCAACCGCCGAGCTGGCTACGACTGCAGAGTGTGGTTTGAGGAGACTTGGTGCCAAAACTTTTTATCAGGGTTCTGGCACCGTGCACGTGGCAGGAGCTCACACCATCCTGCACTCCTCCACTCCATCCTCGTGCCAGCCTCCAACAGCAGCTAGGGAAAGACAGCACCAAAGCCATGAGGTGATCCCACACCGCGAGGCTTCTCGAGGAAGCTTTTTGACAGAGAAGTCAAAGAAAAAAAGCAAGTGCCACACTGGAGGCAGCAAAGTGCTTTTTGAGTAGGTCAAAATGAAGCTGATCAGACAAGATTTGGGAGGACAGTCAGGACAGAGCCCCAGGGACAACACATGCCCTGAGGGGAGAGACAGAAGCCCCAAGGCTACATTAGTCACCAAAGCATTAGCCTGGGGCAAGGCATGGCACAGCTCTGCCTTGAGATAGAATGAAGAGGGGGCTCACTGTCTCGGGCTGGTCCCCACAGACGGTGACCCCCATCCCTC
>WBNH01008448.1:142497-189187 GCA_013401255.1 Urocolius indicus | reverse complement strand
CATTCTATGATTCTACGATAAGACCATTCCCTATATTCCATGTCAAGACTGAACTTCAGAGCTGGGATTTATTATATATCTATAAAAATGATGGAAATAACCAAATCCAGAGTTACCAGCTATACCAGAACAATTTGCTTGCTTCAGTTTGGTCCTACCATTTGTAAGAGGCAACAGTCTGAGAATTCCAAATCTCAAGTTTTCAGCATTCAATAGATGGCTTGCAGATGTAATCTGCCTTTACACTCTAATTTCTGTTTTATACTGTATCCCCTATACCATGAAAAATGACACGTCAGGTTTTGTAGTCACGACAAGCTTATACTATGAAAATGGCTTAATCAGTGGCACAACAGTGGTCAGTAATGAGGATTTATGCGTAAGGTCGAAAGACAAGTCAATCAGGTACTTCCTTGATACAGCTTCCTAGTCTCTAACTGTTCTCATCTATGACACCTCTTGAGTCAAATATGGTGTCTCTGTGCTGATGTTTCACAGGTTTACATGGATTTGTCTACCTGCTTTTGAGCTTTTCTTTAATAACTCCATGAATGTGCCTTGGCATGTTGTATGCACAGGGAGAACCATCAGTCATATGGCTTGGAGAACAACAAATAGAAACTCACAAGAAGCAAGTCTTTTCCTAGTTCATCAATATCTGGTACAAACTTTTCAATAGGTTGTGCAGGTCTGGAACTGAAAGCATTTCTTGGAAGGGCAACGTCGTGAGGCCAGTCCTCTTCTTCTGGGAGTCCAATTACACTGTGAAAGGAGAAACATAATGTTAGGTCTGAATACTTATGCAGTCTCCCCTTTACATTGATGATACTGAATGGCAGTTTACTTTTAAAGTCTTTTCTTTTAAGTGAAATTAATTTTACAGTAGTGCACTGATCTCTGTGAATAGAGGCTGATGACTGTAGGTCTTCAGTGTGCTTGGTAGAACTCATTCTGTGGCCAGAAGTTTTCTGGCTTTTATTCTCAATTTTCTCAGTCTTTTTTTTTTTTGTGTTTTTGAAAAAGGGCTGAGTGCTTCAGAAGAAAGTTGCTCAGCTCCTGACTGGATGGTGCAACATATGTCACTGCAGGATGATTAAAAGCAGTAAGTTTCAAAGGGTAATTGCATGCAAGGATCTTTAGTCACAATAGGGACTAAGAGAAGAGTCTGGGTCAAGATGAGGTAAGGCAATAAAACGGATGTTTCCTAATGCTTCAAAGTTACGTGCAGTAATTGTTGCCCAAATTGAAACATTTTATTTGCCTCACAATATGCATTTTAAAGCCTCAATTCAGAAGTGGCATAGGACTTGAGTGTCTTTATGTCTTTACTTTCAATTATATTTTAGAGTTTTTTATCCTTTAATAGAATATATGTTAATAATTTGTTATTTAAATTCTAGAAGATATTCATTAAATAATTATGGCAAAGTTTAAGATTAAAATAAATTAAATAGTAAAACTCCAATGATGGATCATATTTCATAGATTCCCCGTTTTAGTCTGATGCCAATATTTGTGGCGTTGAAATGCTTCTGATGGAAATTCTGGAAAAAAAACTTACTCATTACTTGTCAGATTTCAGAGAAAATAAATTTTTACAGCCTATGAATTCAATATTTTTAATGAAAACGCTGAGAGAAGGTAAGAGGAGGAGGAACGTGAGAAACCACCACTGAATATTTGGGATATATATTTTGGCTCCGTAGGCCACTAGGGAGCAGCATTGACCTGTCTGCTTACTGACGCTGGCGGTAAGGCTTAAGGGAGGCCACGGGCCAAACACTTGGATGTAAATCATGGGTGACGTCAGAGAACTTAGTGGAATTACTCCACATATATCTGTGTGAAATTTAGATTGTAATTTCTCTCACGTAATATAGCTCTGAAAATTAATGTCCTCAAAACAACAGCATGATTAGATGGGCAAAGCAAGTAAAGTAAAATCTCAGGATAACTGAATTTTACTAAATCAGAACATATCACAGCTCTTGGGAAATGAGGAGTTAAATCTGTAAGAAAAATTAAATTTTTACTTTTATCACCACAGGCACGGTGAGGAAATGGGAGAACTCCATTGGCCATGGTGATTAAAGCCATGATTTTCCGTTCAGGTTCTGGACCCGTATTAAAAATAATACAAGCGGCACTGGAGGAAGATGAGGGAGTTAGTAACAATGGAGTTTAACCTGCATTTCAAAAGTGTTTGGTTGGTCCACTTTTTTCAATGTTTGCATGAGAGAACATGAACAGGGGTGAACAAGCACAGTCAAAGCTAACAAAAAGAAACAAAGATGCAGCCTGTCTGACAGGTAAGGTAGAGAAAGGAGCGACAATTACACATTCACATAATACTCAAAACTCTTAATAATGAATGCCTGAGTAGATGCTCTCACTCTGGTCTGGTAGCACTACCATTTCAATGGATAGATTTGGGAATATCTTGGGTGAGTTTCACCTCCCGAGAAACACCAAGAGCTTTCCATTCCCATTGATCACAATGGGAGCCCAGTCTACTCAAATCACTATAGCGTTTAGCCTGGAGTCTATGAACACACATGCTGATGGTGTCCTGGAAAAGTAGGAAATTGTTTTGGGTCATGTCTGAGGGATCTACCCTCAAACATTGTGGAATTTTACCTGATGCAAATCAGAACGCACATGTAAAGCAAACGTAGATCACAGCCCCAATATCTGAAAGAATGCATCAGTTCAGATTGCACAAAAATACCGAAACTATTTTCTGTCCAAATTAGTCTGCTGAATGAGTCACTACTGTAGAAAGAAACAATCCTCCTACAAGAAGAGCTATGCCTAACTGTAGGGAGTTCTCCAGCTGTGAAAACACAAAATATATTTAGCATATTATTGCAATGCCCCCCCCCAAAGCCAAGAAAGAAAATTTTGAACTATTTAAGAAGAACTGCACAAAAAAAGTAACCTCAAAATTTCTCTTTAAGTAAATATGTAATAAGGAATTTCTTCTTGATGAATTATTTTCTGCACAGGTAAACTTGGCCCTTAGGGATGGAAAGTTCCCCATTGGAGGCTGATGTTAGCAGCTATGCATTTAGTCCCAGACCAGTTAATTTTTATTTTTCCCCTTAAATATTACAAATGAATAAAAATCCTTAAAAAATCATTACTATGTCTGTCTTCATTATAAAATATCTTGTATGTATTAAAACTGTCTTCATTTAATAAAGCAGAATATTGTAAGGCTAAGGGAATAGCTTTGACAGAAGAAGAAAAAGTAAACTTCAAGGACTGATTTTTCTGGATTGGGCAGGAAGAGCTATTCAGCGCATGACAAATTAACCACGCAAATGAGTCACATACACTGGTATGGTATGCAGGAAAGGGAAGTCAACTGTGTGAAATCAAGACCTGCAATTCAGGAACCTCATATTAAATAATGAAAATGCTTAGAAACAGGTCTGTTATGATTTGAGAACTGGAAAAAATGGTTAAACAGAGAAATTATTTGCTCTATTTAAGCTCTTCTGCTAGGAAATTTTACTATCTTCTCTTTGGGACATCTTCAAGCAAATAATATTTCAGACTTCAGTCTCTCTCTCTTTCTCTCTCTCATTTCTTATTTAATCCAGACCCCTGGATACCTGCAGCCCCTCCATACAAAAAGGGAAGACAGAGGCAGACCTTCATTCTCTGGAGTGACACAAGTCCTGTGCGGCTTTGATTTCCTAAATACGTGATATGTACACCAGATCTTAAATTTGCATGGTTCTTATAAACCTCGGAAACATTCCTTGCTTTGAAGAGCTTTTACAAGAAAAAGTGATAAAATTCTACTTAATTAGCATATCAGTAATATCAATAACTTAAATGTTTGGTTTTTAACTAAGAACATATTTTGAAGATAGTCTAACTCAGAGAGTTTGGAGCCTTCCCACATTCTCAATGTATTTGAAGAAGAAATAATTGAAAAATGGTTTTAACATAAAGCCCATTAGCTTGTCTCTGACAAAGCACACGTTAAAATGCTGATATTCCTTCTGTTCTCACAGCTACCTTCCTGTCCAAAATATGTTCTGTTAATCATTTTAACAAGCTACACAGTGTGATTTAAAAGCTAAAATATTTTCTTATGTACATAAGTTCTTTTTCTGTAAAGAAGCTGTTGGTAATCTTAGATATTTCAGTTTCATAACAATTTTAAAGTTTTCTAATATTTTCTGAAAGACAGAAAGAAATTACTGAAAAATAAAACCTCTGCATTTGTTTACTTGAAAAGAATCTCTTGTATCCAGCTGCTTAGGAATATCCATGCACAATAAGTTTAAGAGATTTAAAAAGCTTGAAACAGAAGCCTCTCATAACTTCCTGATGGTGGCTGTTAGTTCTGCAGAACTATATTCCATGTTGCTTCCTCCTCCCACTCTGACACAGAATACACGGAAATATCATGTTGCATGCAGTAGCAATAGGAAATATGTTGTAGGAGTACTTTGTTCTAGTCACATTATTGCATAAAACACGGCAAAGAAACCTCACAGTGTTTCAATGTTAAACATATACAGATA
The DNA here is from genome assembly GCA_013401255.1 of Urocolius indicus. Lineage (NCBI taxonomy): Eukaryota > Metazoa > Chordata > Aves > Coliiformes > Coliidae > Urocolius > Urocolius indicus. The sequence continues at coordinate 184,646 of WBNH01008448.1, read as the reverse complement.
TAATGCAACCAGTTATTACTTACTCAAAGATTTTTCCTAGCTGATCAACATCTGAATTTCCACGGAAGAGTGGTCTGAAAGAATAAAGAAATATTTTTAGGACTTGATTTGCTTTAATTAATGTGAATTTATATTTGTCATTGGCAGATGCCAACATAGCGTGAAAATGTTAGTTTTTTGAGACCTCATTTCTTCTGCCTCCAGGTCTTGTCCAGTCTGTGAGTGTACCTTTCAAGTCTCTACTAAAACTGATAAAAGCCAGGACAGATGAGACATATTTTTGAATATACTACTATTGAAAATTTAATTGCGTCCTTTAACATGAATGAAATAACTTCCTTTCTCTCAACTGATACTATCTTACAAATTATATCAGTAACAAAACAGTTTTCACCATAAAGGACATACTTAAATAGCTATTCGTGCAATTCATTAAAACACATAAAATTAGAGATAAATTACTATGGGTATAAATTAAAAATGAAATGTATTGTATCTTGGAAATGTGGTCCTGGGTTTAAGGGGTCAAATAAATGATGATGGATTTATGAAGGTCTGTAAGGAATGAGGTGTGAAATGGTACATAATTTACCTTGAGGGAGAGGAGTACTTCTGCTGCATAAACAAAGATATGTTCAGGAAAGAAACAAATTAATAGGCCAAATGTCCAAAGGCTTCCAGAAAAAAAAAAAAAGCAACTAAAAATACTTTCAGAGAGTGGTTCATATTTTTTTCAAAGTGCAATTTAAAATTTTCTCTCACCAGCATTTTTTAAATACCATAGTAGCTAAGTAAAATATGACATTCAGATTCATGTGGGCGGCATTGCCATCTTTCTGCTGAATTTAATAAGGCATGATCAACAGCACAATTTTATGTTTAAACTCCCAAGACATTCCAGATTACTGTCAATTGATTAAGGATCCAGCCACGAATGAGGGCATCTGTGAAGATCAGGCCTTAGATGTTGTGTATCATTTTGGTTCAACAAATGCTATATTTCTCCAATAAATGCAATTCAGACTGCAGGCTAAGATACTACCTTGGGGCAACTGAGAGCCAGGCTATCCCTTTCTTCTGGAGGTAGCTTTCAGAGTACAGTGTATGCTATAAACTTATGCTTACAATTTCCAAAACTGTTCAACTGAGACCTGATGCCTTGACAAACAATATGCCTTGTTATGTTTTCACTGGCAGCCTTTGTTACAGAGAAATGTCTGTTATCCTGCTTCTCTCTGCATTTTTATCAGTCTTATACAGGCCTTAACAGAAGTGACAGCCAAAGACATCATTTCACTGCTGCTCTTCATAGAAGACCTTTCCCATCTATACTGAGAGACCAAGAAGTGCTCAGTTATAGTCCTTCCCCTCTCATTGCCCATATGCAGGAGCAGGTGCAGGATCTGGATCTTCTTTTACTAACCAAGAGTTAATTCTGAAAATCATCACTTTATACCTTGACACTCCTGAATAGACAATAGAGCTCCATGTCATTGCCTATCTTGCAGGTCCACACCAAGTACAATAAGCTGACCCAGAGCACTGTGACATTTCTCAGCTGGACACAATAATCTCTGCAGAAATCTGTGTCACTAAGAAAAAGAGCAGTGCAATAGCTGAAAGACATGCTTATTATCTTCGATGAACTAAACTAGCATTTTGTCTCCTTTGTGTTTGCTGCCATTCAGCTCAAGTTGTATCAACTTACACTGTGAACTAATTTGTTCAGAGACACTGAGAGAACAATTTAATGAAGTCCAATTTTAAACTGTACAACATCAGATTGAAACTGATGAAGTAAAATGCAGTAGCCTGTTACTTGTCCATAAAGGGCTTTATTTATTTTGATTCTAAATAAATTATAAATAATGGCATGCACTGCTTCCCAGATAAGAATGATATTTACTAACTGCAGCCTCTTTGAAAAGACTCAGAGGTTTCTGCATTTTTTGTGTGTGTTTTAAGTTATCCATCAGTATTAGCTTCTACAGAAAACCACAAAGCTTAATTCTACTCAGACAGGAGAACCTACTTCTGCTGTAAGTTTTGAGCCTGATTTTCAAAATGGTTAATAGCTACAATCCTAGTACTGTTTGTGGTCACAGACATACTCCATATCTTTCAAAGACAACATTTGTTTAATGACTGCTTAAAATTATTAACATACAGTTACTTTGAACACTTAATTTTGACTCCAGCTTTAGAATATTGGGGCCCTTTAAACTAATAAAATCTACATAATCAAATAATCTTAAACATGCAAATGGAAAGCTGATTTAATGTCTTAAAATGTATGCTGAACCTTGTGTTAATGTGAAAGCTTGGCAAAGTCAGTCTTGTTCGCAAATCACCTTAGGCAGTGTCATGCCAAAACATGTATGATTCTTGGGATTTTTAAGGTCAGTTTTTCCCATCATTGCTGCTGCCTCAGATCAACTAAAGGCTGAAGCCAGAATTTAAATACTTTTGAATATATAATTATACAACACAAGATGACATTTCAACAGACTTTGGTATTTCATCATAATGAAGTATTACTAGTTTGTCTTTCAGCCTCATATCCACCCCATCATCATGACTATAACAGAATGCCAACTCCAGGTTAGGCACCACTAATGTCATGAAATTTGCCTCAAGAGTTTTGGCTGGAGGTTCAATTGGATTATTAGATGTGTGACTGGGGAAGTAGATATACTTAATCAGCAGCTTTATGTAGATCTCATCTCACAATTTGGCACTAGTTACTCTTTAATAATGACTTGCCTTGCACTGCAAGTGCAGTACGAATAAAAATTCCATTTTTAAAGGTGGACAACAGCTCTCCTAGTATCACTGAACTTGGGAACATACTGAGCAGTTGTAGAAATGTAAAATTTTACCTTTGCTCTTGGTGTCTTTCACTTGACCCACTCCCTAACTCCCTTAGGTTTACTTATGCAAGCATGATCCAGAAAACCTTACTTAGGGATAGGTTCTGTCTGTGATGATAATCTGTGTTAAACTAGTTAAACTCTGAGTGCCTGGTTTTATAGAATTCCTATTTTTTAACTTGGGAAAGGGTTTGTCTCCTGTGGCAGAAGAGGTGAGTCTATCCTTTGACTTCAAAAACTTCTAAAATCTGTGTGTACATGTGTCTCAGGAAGGAGAGATATACCAATGGAGGAAAGGACTGGTGAGCCCTCAAGCCTGACGAGGCCACATCTGGAATTCTGGGTCCAGTTCTGAGTTCCCAGCACAAGAGAAACACAGACACATTAGAGAGAGACCTGTAAAGGGCCACAAAGGTGGTGAAGGGACCAGAGGATCTGACCTATGAGGAAAGGCTGAGAGAGCTGGGACTGTTTAGCCTGTAGAAGAGAAGGCTCAGGGGGATGTGTTCTATATATATCTTTATCTACACCTATAACTGTATACATCTCTGAATCTTTTTGAAGATGCAAAAATGATGGAGTCAGACTCTTTTCAGAGGCACTCAGTGACAGGACAAGATGTAATGGGCACGAACAGAAGCACAGGAAGTTGCCTCTGAATATAAGGAAATGGTTTTTTACTGTGAGGGTGACTGAGCACCAGCACTGGAGGTTGTGAAGCCTCTCACCTGAGATATTGCAAAGCAATCTGGACATGGACCTGGGCAACCAGTTCTAGATGGCCCTGCTTGAGTAGAAGGAGGTTGGATTAGATGATCTCCAGAGCTCCTTTCCAACCTCAACCCTTCAGTGATTGTGCAATAATATAGAAACAAAAGTACAGATCATGACATAACGTTGTAATGTAAAAGCTTCCAAGTCTTAAAAAAGTTACCATTTGCTTATAGTTCAGAAGAACTTGCACCACTAATGTTCTGGCCAAAAAGCCCTCATGTTTATATGTAGCTGAACAAATCAGATTTCACCATTCACCAACTTCAGGCTCTTTCTCTTGTCCAAAGGAATATACTCTGCTCATGCTGTTGTTTCATGCTAGGTTTCACCTTCACCAAATACTCTATCTGAATTTGACATTGTTGTCTGGAAGATTGAGTATTTTATAGATACTGTGTTTTATATCTCAGTAAAACTGAGATATAAACATTTCCTAAGCAAGTCTCCATGAAAAAAAGTTTTCTCCGATGTAATGACATGGACATGCCAAAGCAATTCTTATTATATACAATGGCAATGCAATGACATCCATGAGGTTTACCTGTAAACTGGCCACATTACTTTCGGCCTTTGGTCTACAATGAAAAAGTGGGTCTGTAACTTTTCATAAGAAAGTCAGAATTTTCATAAAGATCGGAATTAAAGATATTGATAAGCACTCCTCGAATCCACACAGCAGTGCAGAAGCAAGGAAAAAATAGTCTAATAAACCTACAGGCATCAAGTCTTTCTGCTGGTTTCTTGATAGTGGCTGACATTTCGAACCAATTAATGATATTCTGATTGGAAACTATCTTTCAATTTCTGACATTAAGTTTTTAAACTACAGATAAAATGGATACATGGAAGAAAGGTCATGTGCAGAAAAACAGCATTGAAAGGGGAAAAACGGTCAAGAAATTCTAACCAAAACACATTGCAGAGTTATCATGACAATTCTTTGAGTGGCCAATACAAGTGCCTCAAAGACTAGACAAGCCTTGTATCTTTCCAGGTATGTAAGACAGAACTTTCAACATAACTATGCAGATTTTTTCTGCTAGTCCATTTAGTGTGGTGACAGCAGTTGGGAACTCAATTTCCTTCCTTGCTATGACAGAAAAGCAGTAAAGATCATCTCTTGATCACTGACTTGAATACATCCAGTATTCTCAGTGAAAAGTTTCTATATTGGCAATCCACCTGTATTCAGTGGAGTCATACAAGAGCTCCCTAAAATAAAAAAAAAAAAAAAAATCAAGGATGGGAAAGGTACAATGTGCTTTTTGGGCCAGTAAGGCTTAGACAGTCTGGCTGAAGAGATAGCAAGGAGAAGTGTTGGGAAGAAGAGCAGCAATTTCAGAACAGGTAGCTGCTGCTTTGAAGGCATTTTTTTTTTTTAGGAAAGATGAGTGAGGTGTTGAAATTTCATGATATTTGACATAGTGGAGAGAAAAATGTAAAGGGAAACAAGATAGTAGCAGTTCACATAAGTGGTATAAGGAATTTTAGAAGAAGGTAAGGTTGTAATAATTAAGTCTAGGAGTTTTTTGTCTGTATGTATAAAAGCAACAAGGTGATGGTGAAGAAACTAAAAAAGCTAAAGCCAAGAAACATATGCCAAGGAATCCTGCATGGTGCCATGGGAAATCTGCCAAGCTACATAGTCTGTGACTCAGAGACCTATTTAAATGTTGTGGGTTTTTTTTTTCCTTTTCATCTTACAAAATATGAATAGCTGCAAAATAATTCTGTCATATTCTTAGTTGTTACAAAGAAAATACTTTCATTTTTAGAATTAAAAACAAATAAGACCTAAAACTAGGATTATGAGATGACTAGAAATAATATGATCTGGACTGTCCTGTGGAAACCTTTATTCAGAGGGATTATTTCTGAGCTGATTCTTCACTCTTGTTCCTACCACCGTTTCTCTTTGACAGATCCCCTATATAAGTTTGCACTGCCAGCACAAAAAGAGAAATTAAGGCAAGATAAAGGAAAAAAATGTATTACTGTTTAAAGATGAAGATCATTGGCTCTTCTGATAGATAAAGTGAATATGCTACAGCATAAAACTTTACTCTGGAAACAGGCCACAGCTGACAGCATTACATGCTCTGGACAGTTACCCGCTTCCAGTCATAAGTAACTCACCTCAGCTGTTGTGCAATTCAGAGTTCTCATTTTAAGTGTACCATTTTTTTTTTTGACTTCTCCCTCTTCCTTTAATAATATCTTTGTGTGGGTGGGTGCCAGACACAGACATAGGAAGAAGTTGCTTCATACAGAGCTTATTATATTTGATCACAAATTGCTCAAAACTTTGAAGAAACTTATATTCTCATACATATCAGAGGAGGGATGACATAGATAAACATTACAACTGAGGAAATACTCTTCATCTAAACTCTGAAAGAAAACAGATCAGTCATCTTGAGCTTCTCATTTTAGCTTTTAACAGCCCAAGTATTTTACTATAATTCTTCAAGTAGGATAGCATCACAATCACAAATAACATCTCTAAGACCATTTGAGCTATGTCTGTGTTAAACTATTATTAGAACCAGATCCAACACATCAAAAGAACAATACTTATTTTCTCTGGAGTTTCTCATGTCACCCAGTAGACAGAAGCCGATAAACAAAAATCGCAAACTTCCAGTGCTGTACTGGAATACTGTTGAATTTGCTCCCCACTGCTTTTTAAAATGAAGTAACTGAATTCTAAACTTAAAGATACTATTCTGAACCCCAAATGCACATACAGTCTACTTCCTAAGAAACATACAAGATTTCTGCCTGAACTGAGAAAGCAAGGTACTTTCTGAGCTGTGTGTAGATACAAACAATACAAGCCAACAAGGGCAAGACCCAGCTGGTACAGTGAGCTTCCAGGACACTGTTCGTGTGCAAGTCCAAAGCTGCTAGAAATGTGGCTGGAAGCTGCAAGCCTCCTGTGGGAGGAAGCAAAAGCTAAAATAGGAAACAATATTAATAGTGAGAGACAACATACTAAAAAGATTAGGCATCTTTTTGGCAATCCACTTTGGGGTTAAGATTGCTCACCTGATAAATGTTATCTGGTGTGGGTTTTCATAATGAAGAGTTTGCACTGCTTTGCTACAGATGGTTGTATTACATGAAAATGCTGGACTTTCTGAGGGTTTTTAACATTGTCAGTTTGGGAAGAACTCGAGTTGTAAAGTGGACCAATTACAAGAAATTTGCAGATTGATATGCATGGTCCCTTTGCATGCATAAGTGAAAGGGAAATCGTAGTAAAAGGAAGACCAGAGGTATACAGACGAAAGCAGGGCCAGCCCACTGTGTAGATTCAATCATTGGTTAAAGATACAGAAAAAAGGAAGAGAAAAAGCATAAATGAGAGAAAATATATGCATCTTCAAAACTCCCTTAGGAACTGGGCAAAGGAAGATCTTTTTCTGGGTGCTAAACATTTGCTTGACAACTTTCATGTACGCATCGTGTTTCAGTGTCCCAGCTGGCCTTGTAGAAAATCACGGTCCTCGATCTCTCACCATTTACATAAAAGAGAGCTTCTTCATAGACATCAATGACTGCAGGATCAAGCCTGGAGATTCGGTTTCACAACCGTTTATTTAAAAAAATATTAAAATAAAGGTGCTTCAAAGGAAGGATACACGTATATGTACATAAACGCCCAAAAGTAAGGTTAAGTGCAGATATTATCTTTCACTACTTTGACTAGAATATACTGTAACATGGGCAGATCTCATCTGTTCCTGGGAAGGATTGCTTCAGCATTTAACGTTTAACATTATTTTTTGAAATGGAAGAAGCTGGGTAGGTTGAATGTCCTTCACACATTCCCTCGGCATGCAAATCACAGTTCTTTTATCTGTGGACATTTGCTTCTCCAGAAGATTCGTAGGTTTATTTCACCATGGCTTTAAAAGCCATCATCTCAACTCATGGAGCATGATCTAACAGTGGCATTTTCAAAACTGTTCCAGCATTTGAAGTATGTTCAGGAAATACACACACAACTGACCTTGGTAAAAAGGAAAAAAAAAGTATGGTCTCTGCTTGGAGTGGAAAAAGAAACATTCTTCTTGTTTGTACTGACAGTTCTGTCAGCAATACGATTTAACCATTTCTGTGTTAAACATCAACCCTATCACTGCACACAGTTAAATGAAATCTATCTTGTCACTCACTAGTTTGAAGTTTAATGACATAAATAAACTGCAGGCTTCTCATTTCTATAGTACCCTGAAAAAACTACTGGTATGACAAATATAATATGGTCGCGCCTTTGCCCTGATCACTTACTTAGTTTTTTATATTCCCTTCTCTCTCATGAAATTGTTTCATATTCCTTTTCTAAACTTGCACTCTCTAAAACTGCCATGCTTCTTTGCTCTTCTTGTGGAACTTAGTTTTAAGGTTTGAAAGTAGTAATTGAACTATAGATAAAGGCTGTCCTTATGGGGACAGATAGCAGCCAAGAGGGCTCCTTCCTCTCCAGTTCACTCACATAAGCAAAAGTTTAAATCAGTATGCAGGATACTGTGCCAGGCAATGTGTGTGTGTCTGTGCAGGGCTCAGGAAAATCTTCACTTCCACGTGTTTGTTCCTATGAACAAACTTGCCTATATGTTCCTCAAAAAGATCTAATTTCTCCTTCCAGAGTATGCCAGAGGTGTTATTCACCACTCCTTTTAAATCATGATTTATTCCTCACTTAAAAATCTAGCAGACAGTACTCCAAAGGGACATATTTTAGTCAGTGTGAAAGGTGCTCTTTAATGCTGCACTTAAAATAAGTGGTTTTAAAGCACCTATATCCCAGCAAAAGACCTGCTTTCAAGGTAAGCAACAGTTTAAGTTTGTTCCTAGTCTTTATCAATTACGCAAATGAAATTAAAGCAGTCTTCTACATGACGTATCTCTTCCTTTATTCTGTATGAAATTTCATTGTGAAAATGCATTCAAATCACAGTTTTCAGAGAGATAGAATTAATTTTTTATAGTTTTACAACTCTTCTTGCTGTGCCAAGATGACTCTGAGAAGGCTTATCCATGACATTTACCACATTTACTAGTCTAAAAAACCTTATTTTAAAATGGACTTTGCTGTGAGTAAACCTCCAATGCTGGAACTAGTTTTAATCAAAGAGATACTAATAAATTTTCAGGTCTGAGGCCCTCTAATTCAAATTTAGCTCACATTTCACAAATGGAATATATTTTTAATGAGATTGCTTTCCCAGTAAAGCTTTATATGAAAGACTTTGTGCCATTAGGTTGATTTCTCTTGGAATAAACTCTTTTTAACCAAACGTCTAACAATGTTGTCACTCTTAAATCAGTTGAAAGTCTATACACACATAATTATTACCGTAAGGAAACTAACTCTTACCTATCCCCGACTCTTCAATATCAAGGGAGATGCAAGTTAATCTAAAAGGAATACATATTCTACACATGTTGGTTTATTTGATCTGCCTAAAGATGCTTAGCAAATTAACATCCAAGTACGTATTTCCAGGTTTTCTAGGATTTTATTCATTTCTCTACAATGCTAAGCAGTGAGTGTCACAGACTAGATGAAAGAGCTTATACTCAAAATATATAATAGAAAATTATGGAAAACGACAGTGTTAAAATGATGCTTTAGTTCCATCATTATGAATTGTACATAAAGGGTACATTTATTTGACTAAATTACTAGTCTAATTGCTTTCTTTTTATTTTTTCTTTTTTTTTTTTTTTATTGTAGAAGTGGAAAGAGTAAAGCACAAAGGCAAATATCCAATTATAAAAGCATTGTAAAAAAGTCTGAAAGACAAAATCTTTTCCGTCATTTGAAGGAGTACAGTGACAGAGTGGTAATGATGTAGCAGAGGCTGCACGTGGGCACCCTCTGAGACTTAGAGAGCTGCAATAGATGTCAAATTTCCATATTTGAAGGGAAACATAGAGTTCAAAGTATCCTACTCAATCTAGAACATTAATTTCTCAGTACAGAATAAAATCCAAGAGAAAGAGAGAGAATCCTTAGGTTTTCTCTCCAGCTGGGCTTAAGTTGCTCCTGTGTGGTACTGAGTGAATGTTTCGATCTACAGTCACTTCTGTTGCCCCCATATTAGGTGTTAATGGCACCTGTTGTATCAAGCCTCTCAAAACTTTCAGATAAACTTGAAACTTCAGAAGAACTGCCACCCCCTGCATCTCAATGTGTCTCATCACCTTCAGCTGTAATAAAACACTCTTGGTCAGAAAAAAAAAAAAATGTCTGAAAGGGAATTACAACCCTTCAAACAAGAAAGGGAGGGAAAACATTTCAGTACTAAACAGTAAACTGTTATGTGAGCAGAGCTGAAATTTCAACTTCAAACTTTTTCTCCAGCTGCTTAGCCTGAGTGTCAAAAGACATGAAAGAGGATTAGAACGATGGTGTGAAGAAAATACTTTAATTTTTAGCAGCTGTGCTGGCTTACAGTGAACTAATAAACACCTGGGACAAAAAAAATGGAGACAAGCATTTAAGGTAGAAAGAGTGTGTAGCTACCATGCAAGGAAAATGGATAGAGTTTTCAAAGGCTAGTTATAACTTTGCCCTGAACGATAATTTGTTCCATGCAATATACTCTGTTAGTCAGATTGGACAAGCTGCAAGAATTTCTGACCAAAAAAAAAGTAAGTTAATTCCTTATATTAAAGATGAAAACCAAATAAGAACTTTCAGGTGATGACACTGCTCGGATGCCACCCCTCCCCTCTGCAACTGCAGTGTTAACACACTTTATGCTGTAGACTTGTGTCTTTGAAAGCTTCCTAAAATAATTTTGTGACAACTTTTATGCTGTTATCTCTGCTTTTCTGTTGCTGAGACACAGCCTTGCTTCTGTGTTGTCTGTGGTATAATTCTATTGGCTTTTGACATTATTTTAATGTGAATAACATACAACTCTGTCTTTACAGAATGAACAAATCATCCATTCTCAGTCTCTGAAGTATTGAGCACTTATAGCTCCCTGAGCTACACCACATCTTGGAACTTTTCAGTCCCCACATAACCAGGTTATTCACCACCTTCATGTCCACTGCAAGGAGTTCCTCAAGATCCATATAGAATTGGCTGTCATTTCTGAATGTGACCTGGTCTAGGTGGACCTGCTTTGGCAGGGGGGTTGGACTAGATGATTTCTAAAGGTCCCTTCCAAACTTTACCATTCTATGATTCTGGAAAAAAAACAAAAAAAATCTGATTTTCTCAGAGTAAAAACCCCAGAATCTTCTTCTTGAGTAACTGAATAATCACGTAAAAGCATTCTTCCATGGTCAGCCATTTCATGCCTTGCATTTCATACAGTTGTGGTTGGAGTTGTTTGCCAAAACCAGGTTTACCAAAAAGCCTGACTTCCCTTTAAAGTCTGCTCTCACTTTCAAGAAAAGAGCCCTCAACATCAAACTCTTAAAAGATCTAGGAGATGAGCAACACCTACCTCTCCTTTTGAAATTACTATCTGTAAAAGGAAAACTGATTCCAAGGCAGGAGAGAAGTAAGCAAGCAAGACCATTTCTGTGCCTCAGTGTGTAGGATACTGAATGAGGACACAGTTCTGGCTTTGTACAGACACTCTTTCATTGCTAATGGTCTGATGAGACCTAGTTGTAACTGAGGATCTTCATTCTTACAGCAGCAAAGTATGATTCAGCACTGCCAAACAGGCTACAGATGTTACTGAAAAATCTCTTGCTATGTATATACTTCATTAGATGGTGAAAGCTTGCACTCCAATTATTTGTACATAAAAAGCACTTAAAAAATTGTTCAGTTGTAACAAACAGTGTGTATGCTGTACTGACATAATAATAAAACCTGTTTCATGGACATAATCTAATTAAAAATGATCTGATAATCCACCATAGTTGGTCAAATTCTGGATGATATAGATGATTGAGTCATTTATCTTTAGGTATCTGATTCAGACTCAGTCAAAATCAATGGTAACTGAATCTTCATGTCAAATTACTTCAGCTCAGAAGAGTAAATGAGTGGAAATGATGTAATCTCTTGGAAGAAATTCTTATTTGACAACTGTCTATATTCCAAAAGCACTTACTACTGACAAACTTGGATGTGTTAGTTATGAATAAGGAGAATATTTAAGTAAAAGAAGCATTGCTTCAGAGATTGTCTTAAAGTTGCTTCTAGATTGTATGTGTTCGGTGCATCTATAAAAGGAAAGCAGAGTACATTACGTATGAATTTCTGGAAGAAGTCATATGGTTTGACCACACATAGCCAGACTGCCATTTCCTCAAAGACTGCAAAAGGAAGCACCCCAACAGCATAATAGGACAGCCAGGCTTGTCACATGCTGCCATCAATAGCTCTCAACTTGTCATATCCTGTCTCTGTCTCTGGCAGAGCCAGTGTACCACTGTGGCTGTGTCTCATACAGACTCCGTTGTACAGCGTCAGCATGTCGGCAGGTCAAGCAGAGCACACAAGGGAATGCGATGGCAGTGCCACAGGTGGTGTGCAAACAAAAATTAGAATCAAGGCAACAACTTGTGTGTTCATACCACAAGGTGCAGTGTAGTTTCAAAGGAAGAAGGGACACTAGTGTGAGCTGTATCCTCATGTGTCTCTTCTGTATTTTTTAGTGCGCAGCCAATGGCAAAGGCGGCTCCAGCTATGTGTGGGTATCATGTGTGCTGCTCTGTGGCAGCAAGTGGGAGAGGCGGTGGCCACCTCCCTGCCTCCCTAAATTATGACTCTATCTAGATCTCTGATCTCTACAACTACAGCCAAAGCACAAACCACCAGATCAGCTAGCAAGTTCTCTCCAGTTCTGTCCACTGAACTCTGCAGTGTAGGTAAGCTTTTGCACAAAGGCAGTGGGGAGCCACCCGTGGACACTGCAGTTCCCTTGGAGAAATGGTTTTCCAGAAATCTAAATATCTAACTTCTTCTGCCGTGTCTTTGACAATTTGAGGTCTCCTGTCACAACTAATTACATTACAATGTAGTACAACATTTCAGAAAGGTGTTATGTTTTGCTCTGCTCTCCTTAGCTATTTTTAAACTTGTGTTGTTGTCTGTTCCTTTAGGTGCACTTTGCACTTCTCTCATGCAGACTTATGATTTTTTTTAGATGCAAAGAACATCTAATAGCTTTGGTGAGCACCTACATATGGAGAAGTGCTCGTCCTGTTGAAAAGACACAAATGCAAGACAGATTTGTTCTCTATACCTCTGAACATACTGTTTTTATGACTGATCAATGGTAGTTATTAGATTTCTTTTCTGAACAATCAAATACAGAAAAGCTTCCTAGATCAAAATTTCTGACTAGACACTTAATTTGGAAGTTTGGAGCTTCTCACATTTGGGAGTTCAGCAATATGAGCGAGTTAAAATTTAGTCTTTCTCCCCTCTCTCTGGAGTGCACCAGTGTCCAGGAAAAGATCTGATACACTCATTTGGAGTTTAAATAACTTTTTGTAGCCATTTTCTTATGAAAGAGAAAAGTAAATAAAAACAATGTTTAGTTCTATTAAGAGTCAAACAAAAGTACACAGGGCTTCCCCCCCCGCCAAACTCTAGGCAAAAAGCAAAGTCTCTCTCAGCCAAGTTCCTGAAGAGGGAAGTTGTGTTAAAGAGCCAGGAGATCCTTTTAAAAGGAAAGTCTTTTGGCAGCATATAGCTGGCTATCCTTCTTCAGACTGGAAAGGAAGGGGCACTGGTAACATTGTTCTGCTTCTCTCCTGTTCCCTGGCTTGTGGGATGACCACTGAAAACCATCTGCAGTTGGGAAGAGAATATCATCAAATCAGCCCTCAGGCTGCTCTGGCTTATCCCAGGAATGGACTTGTCTTTCAGATACTCCAGAAGACAAAAATGCAGTGCACCTTCACTTTGACTGGCCAGCAGCTCTGCCAAACACAGCTGATCCTGAGGGACCCAGGCATTTCTGCTGCCAGTTGCATTTCCAAATATCCAAATATATATTACATATGATGTTAATATCAAGGATTTACAAATATCTACAGCATGACTGACACGCTGTGGTCTTTGTCCTAGCCACAAGGTCTTTTCCTCTGACCTCTGGACAGGCTGATTCAGTATCACCCCTTTAAAGAATGTTTATTTTTTTCAAGTATGACGTGTTTAGGAGAATTTCAGACTAGTACTGTGCCACCTGCACATGAAGAAGCTATGGAAAGCTTTCCAGGAGAGGAGCTCTCTCAAGAACTCCTGCTGGGCTTGAGCTGTGTGGCCACTGGCTGCCAGCCCAGAGCCACATGGTCCCAGTACCTTGGCCACTGCCTGGCCTGATGTAGCCACACACCTGAACTTAACAGTCACGTTAAACTTGGTCAGCTAACACCATTTCTGTGGGGCTTCTTACCTCTGCCTAAAGGTTCCCTTCTGTTTTTTTTGTCACGAGTAGTGACAGTTTTTGGTTTCTATGGTTTATCAACGGTTTCCCTTACCAACAGATCTATTCCTCTGACAAAGTCTGGCACAGCTGGAAACTAGAAGGAAAACCACAAGTCAATGGCCTGGCACTCACTTACCACTCATCTCCAACCACAGACCAATACAGTTACTGGATCTGACTAACGGCTATCAATCAGCCCAACTGTAGACACTTAGAAAGACACCAGCTAGAAAAGGCTTGAATGAAATGTGAGCTAAAATCCAACAAGGTATGTTACTTCTAATGGGTTGCTGCTGTCTTGGACACTTACATCTATTTTGTATTTGATAATTATTAGTATTATTGTGACTGTTTGCCTTTATCTTAACTAATACGCTTTTGTCCTCTGTTCAAAGCCAATGGGAGCTCTTCCTCGGAGGTCAGATTAAACATAAAACAATCCTGCTTATCGAAAAAAACTGGAATAACATGAACAAGTGCAGTCTTCTGCCTTCCTTTATTAGTTCTTTGAAGCAAAATGTCATTTTTGTTCTATTAGATCACTAAGGTCACTAAGCTAAATTGAGTCTATTTAGCTTAAAAAATACTTGAAAAAAAATTTTTGTTATAGGCTATTCACTTATATGAGGAGGAAGAAAAAATCCTACTTTATTAGGTCTGGTTTGGAAAAACCATCAGCCTCCCACACACCCACATGCACATGAATGGCAGAAGAATAAAGGAGGAAAAGTGCAAAGCACAGAATTTTGAATGCTGACAAGATCTTTCCAAGGCACAAACCTTCTTCCAGTACAGTCGGTCTGACTGTGGTGAACTTTTATGGCACTCACAACTTAAATCATTCTTGTAAGAAAACAAGATAATTTCCAAAAATGGCAAAAACAAACTCAGACCAGAACTGTACAGTACCTTAGTTCAAAGGTTGCAAATCAAGATGTGTGGCTTTTACAGTTCTAAGATCCAACATCTACCATTGCTTGTTAAACAAAGACAAAAAGGAAAAGGGGGGGGAAAAAAAGTTGTTGTTTTATTTTTTCTGCTACCTAAATATAACTATAAACACAGACAAGTGAATGATTATACTGTTGAGCTCTTGGTCCACTAGATATGTAGGTTTAAGGCTCACTGGTAAACACCAGATAATATGATTGCAAAGTCTGTGTTTAAAATTGCTACATGATAAAGATAACAGTTTTTTTTTCTTAAACAACATTTAAGATGTTTGCCAGTTTACATAGAAAACCCAACTTATCATCAACCTTCATGGCTGTAATTACTCAGTCACCTTTTGCCTAGATGTCTCCACTGTCTTCATTTTATTATACCTTCCCTCCCAATATCCAGTTACACATCTTTTTTATTTCTCCCCCACCCTCCCTTGCATGGATTCCTCCTCTTCTCCCTCTCTTTCTGCTTTCAAACATAAAGAAGATTTGAACGTACATTACAGTCCTGTATTCTCTCTGCTTCTGAAAGGCATTTCAGAAATGTGTTGAAAATAAGAAAACAGAGCACAAAAAAGGAAGTTTAAGCTAAGAGCTGAAAAAAAAAGGTAGAGACTTTACTGTGTCGAGAAATATAGGATATAGCAGGCAAAGCACAATATTCCTACTGCTGCATAGCTACAATGCCCACTTAAAACAATGACTGAATGATCAGATACACTGAAGCAGAGGAAAGTAACTGACAAATAATTAAAATGCATCTGAAATGAGATAAAGCCATTTGATAGAAATAAGCCTCACAATTCCTTACATGGCAGTATTAATATTTTAGAGTCTCTTTATTGTCGTTAGAATCTCTTTTCAGATTCTATTCATGGTACTATTCTTGTATGCACAGAAAGGAAAAACAAAACAAGTCTTCATTACTATCAGTCAACATTTGTGGGTTTTTTTTCCCTCCTGTGTTCAGAATGATTGGGATTTCATCTGTAATATCCATACACATAGAAAGAATTAAAAAACCTGGTTTGGTGACAATTCACAACAGTGTGCAAAACAACTCTTAATGAAGACAGTTTATAAAAGACAAGGAATATAATCCTTCTGTACAGAAATCCTGATGATTTCTCTATGATTACCTATGCTATATAAAATGTGCTAAGTTTATCAATTGATTTCATTTTTAGAGACTTTCATTTATGGCATATTATATTATATTAATACGTGGTCTCTATCCTCTGGTCTTGTCAAAACTGAAGTATCTTTAGTTACATCTTTGCCTGCACTAATGCACTCAGGCTATAGCAAGAATAAGTACTGTACTTAGAAAAAACAAGCTCCATATTAAGTTGTATAGCATTTTGCTGCTAATATTCCAGTATATACAATATTTTACTTATGATCACAGGCTTTAAAAAAGTGTTTCTGCTCCCTCAATGCTTTGGATAATTGAACAATACTAACAGAATATATTTTTAAGTGATGGCGTACTGTTGATTAATTTGAAGTAAGAGTACCTTTGGACATAAAAATCCTCCTGTCAGGTATGCATTTTCAAATGTACAGCTTCATTGGCTATTCCTCAAGACCATTCAACAGCAAAGCAACTCATCACAAGGAATGACTAACCCAGGATATGCCTGATGTAGAGGACTTCAACTTGCCAAGTAATTCTCTGCAATAAGAGAATTTCTGTGAATCACTTTCCCAAAACTCACTGTTGTCTCTACTTAATTCTCTAGATGAAGAACATGCTTAGGCAGTTGAGAACTTGTAGTTCTGCTGTTGAAAATACATTGCCAGATGTATACCCAATCTTTTCAAAGTGCAACCTTAGAAGACTATATCTGTGAGAAATTAGCACCTTAGAAACAGCTAATTTAGACCAAATGAGATCATGATGATGACTGATGCTAGTTAGAACAACAGGCTCAAGGATGAACTGGACTGCAGATCTCTTCTGAGATAAAAGCTGCCTGTCCTGCTCAAAGCACCAGAGAGCTTGCAGGCTCTGTTATGAGTTATCACTTTGTTGCCTACTGGTAGCAAACAGGGTATGTACCTACTTCTCTGGATAAGGACATGCATACAGAAGCTCACATTTCATTTGCAGTTACCTTTTTGTGTGTGCGTGTGATATTTTAGCAGACAGATTAAAGCAATCATGCTAACAGAGTGGTTTAAATTCTTGCAAATTTAGCTTGAACACACTCCTTTGTTCACGCTACTCAGTGTCATGAAGACCAGAAGAGAGACATTGAATTCCAACAGACAGTTCTTCGTATTTCCCAAATACATTGCAACTCTTATTTTGAATGAAGGTCTCACAGTCCTGAGGAATTACCTGTTGAGGTTTATTTCACAGATAAGACAACTGAAAGCTCATACAAGATCACTAATGGAAGTGCAAGGAATGCAAACTGGGACAACAGTGTGAAATACCCTCTCCTCCTTGCTAGTTTGCCATGCTATCTTTTACAGAGATCACGCCAGGTAAATGCTGTACTATGCACATTAATAGAGACTACCTCTGCCCTTCTGTGCTGCTCTATCACCCTGAATTATTTCGAGAGACGTTACAAGCCCCTTTGAAATCAGAGTTAACTTTAACAATGACTTCAGTGAAGCCAAGACTTTACTATATGATCCAGCTAAAAGAAGTTGTTCTTTTCACTCAGTGATAGAAGTTTAAACTTTCGTATCCATCCTCAAGTTTTGGAGACAACTTGAAAACAGGTGTTTCTGTTACACTTGGCTATTTTCTTCTGCAACAACTTCAGCATATCAATCCCACAAAGCATTAACTGAAACTTCAGCTGCCAACTGTTCTTCCCTCTCTCACAAGCAGAGGTGAAATCCAGGGGCAGATGAGTGCCCTGTCTCCATCCACAGACCTACCCTATCAGTTGGTTCTGGAGTTGACACAGAAAAAGTACATGCAATGGATCTGATGGCTGTATTTCAAACTCTACTAATAATTTATGGCTTGTTTGGAAAGAAGAGTAAAGACTTACTGTATTTTAGAGTGAAAGATGCTTTGCAATGACTGTATACTGTAAAACATTGTATCTAAGAGTAAATAAGTGTATTGCTCATTTTTATAAACCTGTTAAATATTTTATGATTAAAAGCAGCCTGTAGATGCCAAATCCAGTGCTTGCATCACAGCCTAATCACCAGATGAAGCTCTAAGCTTTGATTTTACACATCTGTATACATTACCTAAAGCAAAGGTAAGCATGGATTCATGCTTACCCAGATTCATGACTTTTCTACACACAACTCTTCTAATTGGACAAATTTGTACCATTGGAAGAATACTTAGAAACATGGAATCATCAAATGGTTTGGGTTGGAAGGGATCTTTGGACTGTTTGTTCCAATGCCCTGCTGTGGGCAGGGACACCTTCCAGCGACACCAACCAGGTTGCTTACAGCCCCATCCAACCTGGTCTTGAACACTTCTAAGGATGGGGCACCCACAGTTTCTTAGGCAACCTGTTCCAGGGCCTCACGAGCCTCACAGGGAACTTCTTCCTCATATCTAATCTAAATTGTGCTCTCTTTCAGTTTACACACTCTATGTCTTACCACTACCTGCCTTTGTAAAAAATATCTCTCTGGCTTTCTTGTAGGCCCCTTTAGATACTGGAAGGCTGCTATAAGGTCTCCCTTATATGGATTTATATGCTATTAGCTTGTTTCTCTATGCTCATTGTATGTGCCCACCAGGAAACTCGTCCCATCACAGGTATTTTTGTAGAGTTACACATCTCTTATCTATTGCTACAATTTCCAAGCATGATTGGTAATGCAATAAATGTCTCATATTAGGAGCTTGCACAGTAAGCTGAAAAATGAGACAACTGCTAAAAACATGATTTAATATTTAAAAAATAATAAATAATAACTTCATGCTATTTATGCCAATCTTGTGGCTTATGATTCTGAGACTGATGATCTTAACAACAGCTGGATGATTAAAACACCATGGAGCTGGTGCATGAAGAGACTCAGTAAGAAGCCCATGTGCGTGGAATTAATTTCCCTCTCAATCGGATGAAGCTTGGGACACTTAATGTTAATAATGTTTTACTTTTTGGGGGAGATAAGGAAAAGGGTTTTGGGACAAGAATATCTCTCAAGTTCTGTGTTTGAAATGGTACCTGTAATGTTTGTGAAGATTGCACATGCAGTCATAACTCTTTCAAATGTATGACTTCCTCATTTTCACGGAGCTGTGAATACAACACAGCAACCTGTAACATAGGGGCCAGACTATTCATACAGAACTCACCTCACTCCTGTACTTGTCTACATGGCCTACAAAACTATATTCTGGCAAAATCAAACTGTCAAATATTTTCTTGGCATAAACAAGACTCTGATATATTTTGTTATGCTGTGTAGTATTTTATTTTGAAGCTCGCTCCAGTGAAGTCTCCATGATATGAAAAATCCTAGAGGAGTTTCAATACATTTTTTTAAAGATTACAGAGCATTAAAGTCTTTCAAAGAGAAAGCAAAAGAGAGTAGAGAAAGAAGGCAACAAGTACTCAGTAAGACAGTAAAAATAAAAGGTTGTCTTAACACCAAACCAACGACCACTTCTGAGTTTTAGCTGTGTTCTTGTACTCTTATCCATCAACACTAGTGGAAACGCAGATCGGTGATTACCCAAGGGCACTACCATTTCATTTACCAATACTAACAGAAATAGCTGTTGCATTTATTAATCTTTTGGAAATAACCCATGGAGTTTGCAACATTTTACAGTTTATTGCTACCAAGGTCACAGTAATATGGGTTTTCTTTTGCAATCCATCAGGAGAATCAGACAACATATATCATGCAGAGAGTATTGCAACATTAACCCAGTACAACAGTTAGTGGAGCTAGCATTCAGTGCTGTTCTTTATAGTGTTATGGCAATGAGTCTTCCAAATCATGCTTGTGTACTGAAGTATGTGAAAGTCATGTTGTTTCCAATGAAACAACATAATACATACAAGCTTGGCAGACTCCTGACCTCTACAGTTTTTTATAATCTCCCAAATTTAGGACTGAGAATGTCAGACTGATCCTGCATTTGGCAAGAATAAGAAGGCAAGAATAGGTTTTATCAAACTCTGCTTCAAGTCCTATCTTGTTTCCATTAAAAAAAAAAATGAGACCAAAAACCAAAAGAGACCAAAACTCTGATTTTTTAATATTAATGTAATAGTTGCATTTGTAAAGAAGTAGAAAACTTAACTGTCCCTAATTCAATTTACTGTGTTGGATTTGGAGAGTCACTGAGGCTCATACATCATAAAAGGAAAAATAAAACTACATTAGTGGTGTATATGGCAATATTTCTTATTGGTCAGAATACTGCAAATTAAATGAGAAAAAAAGAGAGAGCTTTGGGCACGTAATAAAGTTATGTGTTCAATTGTTTGTCCTGTATCATTCCGATTGCAAATGCTAAGATGTAGTTGTTGACCTACACTATTTAAATCAGAATAAAATATCAACAGCTTAATGCAATTATGAACCTGGCAGTTATGGGATAAGACTAAATCTTTACAAGTTTGCAATTAAAGGTTTAATTGATACTCCTAAAATACATATTCTTTTTTTTTTCTCTAATTTTCTGACCTAATTTCTGAGTCAGAGACAGAAGGTGGAGCATAATAATTCTACCCAGGCCATTTGAGCAGGTAAGAAACCCAAGAAAAATGATTTTTCCATATACTAACATCAATAAGCAGTAGAATCCCAAAGTTATTTTGCAATATTCAATTAGTATTTTAAACTTCACATTGCATAAATTTAATAGTTGTTTCTCAAGACTCTTGCAGTATGGCTTCTCCTTGTAAATTATACTGATTTTGGTTTTTAGACCAACCAGTGTATAATTTTCTTTCACATTTTCTTTATGTATGTTCTTTGATTTCACAGTGTTACAAAATGCTATGCATTTTCTATGCAGAGATCACCCAGGTGATGACAACACGCACTTTTTTGCAGTAAGCTTAACCAAAGTGCGTGTGACTAGGTTAATATCAAGATAGATTTACCTTGTTAATATTCGTAAGTGTTTGTTCCTCTCAACATCCTACATGGTACAATCTCCATATTAGTCTCCTGCCATGGGGAAAGACGAGTACGCAAGTGTCGTTTGCATACACAACTCATTAGCATCCAGCTCTACTATTTTGTAGCAAGGCAGTTCTGACAGTCAGTTTAATAAATTCAGCCAAAACAAAAAGTAGTTTTTCTTGGGTTTTTTTTGACTACAACTCTTTCACACTACATACAGGCTAAATAGCTTCTTCTTAAAAAAATCCAACTTCTGTTTCGTGTCTCTAGAAATGAACTTTATAGTGACATGCGAGATTTCAAGTATGCAGAGTGAGGAGACTCTAATGATCACCATGCCCTACTTTCTTTGGGGTAAATTCTTTCTAGAATCCAGCCTTACTCAAATTGATCATCAGCATCTCTTCTCTGCATTTGGATTCAGGTGTTACAGGAATATAATACTTACTCATATATTCTTTACCAAGAGCTAAGGCAGACACTCATAAAAAAAAGAATGACGCCAGGACAGCAACAAGTATGAATTCTCAACGCGTATTTACATTTTGTGCTCCAAATCAAACATTCTATCCGGCTTTTTGAATTTAAATGTATAGTGCATTGTACCAGACATTACTGCACAGTTTTTCCAATTTCAAATGAAAAACATGAAGAAAATAAAACTGTGTTACTTACTTTCGACGGAACATTTCTGCAAATATGCAGCCAACACTCCAAAGATCAACTGGTGTTGCATAGCTGGACTGAAGCAAGACTTCAGGAGCTCTATACCACAAGGTAACAACCTGTAAAACAAAAATGAACATAAAAGAGAGCATGTTTAGCTACAGAATTATAACCTTGTGTTGTGGATATAGCTCCCTTCAGGTTAATCCAAATTGTAAAATCTCACAGATTAGTGCAAACTGGTTTGGCCAGTGCATAGAAAAGGGTCCTATATGGAAAACCTCAGTATCGATAGCTGCAGCGATGATGAGTCAGGATATGAGCCCACTTCTTGTCAAGAAGTGCAGTTCAGGGTACAACAAAAATACATGATCAGAGTACAGCAATGGTGTGATATCACAGTATCACAGCATTCTACCAGAACAACTCATTGAAGCTTTTGCAATTTACAGAGCCCAAACACTTTCCAGTGGAGATTTGAATTCTCTGTAGAGCAAACATTAGCCTATTGAACAAGGTCTCCTTTTCTTAAACAAATTTTGTGGCATCCTTAGATGTAGTCACCAGAGCGAAACTGGAAGCAAACAAACTAGGGGGTGAGTTTATCCATAGGACAAATGAGAACCTGTAGCCCATGTCTGTCCTAAGCCCTTCATAGTTTATGTATTATTTTTTGTAAAAAAAATGGGATTATCTTAACTGTATGGGCCAACCTCGGTAAACATGCCTGGCCTTCTTTAAGTTCTCTCTGAAGTAACTGAAGAAATTATAACATATTCTTTAACAGTTAGATTCAGATTAAGTAAAATCCTCCATAAAGCTAACCCTTACCAAGGACATTCAGTGCTATCCACTGTGGTTTCCTCACATACAGAGATAACTTAAACTGTCAGTTTTTCAACTAAGCAACACAGCACAGGGGTACTTGGCAGATTCCTGACCTTTATAGTTGTGTGACTGTCTGCCTACATGCTGCTGGTTAGATGAGCACCAACGTTTCTCACATTTCCACATGGTGCACTCTCTCCCAGGGATGTATGCCATGTAAACCATCTGCATTTAGGCTGGTTCTCTCCTGATGGTTGTGTCACAATATGTTGTAGACACCCAGTGGGAATTTTCTTGGCGCTGCTCCACTGACGTACTTTGATGAGTCCTGCATATTGGACCCACAACAGAGATGGGATAGTTTATATTTATCCTTTTGTTTCCCCTTAGTAGACCAAATACAGATGAGGCTGACTGTATCTTCAATATATTTACAGAAGAACACAAGGAGCTTTGTCAGAGTCTTGCATGAGCTATTATGTTGGTAGAATATAATCTCAAAGCCATGGGAGTATCCTGCTCCTGAACAGAGTCATAATCCAGCCATAACAACACAGGATGATCAGCTAAATACCAGTATTTTCTTATTGTGTGCTATAATTTAAACCTTTGACTATTAATCTGGAGGCAGGGAAAGTCTCAACAGTTAATGGTTTGTTTCTCCAATAAACACCAAGGTGAGAGATGCAACATTCAGAAGGACCACAAAACAGTAGTGAAAGAAACAAGTGCAAAGATAAAAATAAAAATAACTTTTAAAATCATGTTAACTGTGATACTGATTTCTGAATTTCAAGACCAGTACAAAGAATTGTCTAAGAAGATTTTTTTTTTTTAATGATAACTATATAATTGTCTTCTAAGCAAAAATAACAATGGAAGTAATCAGATTAATATGTTGGTCAAAGCCAGCTGAAGCAAAAGCAAATACAGCATTTATTACAATTATTACATGCCCTGATAGCCTTTGGAACTATTAAACAGCTATTGAAGGGAGGTTCACAGATATTTGCACAAGTGGTCATATTTGCTAACAGTCCTCTTAAACACTTTGATCTCTATTCATAAAATTTGGCTTTGAAACAGTTCAATAACACAGTGCAAAGTACTGCACTGGCACGCTACACTTCCAGATACCTGTCCACAGAAACATTTCTGTGTGGACGCCGGGCACTATTTAATTCCATTTGCCTGTTCCTGATTTGGTATCATACCAGTGATATTTTTCCAAAATATTTCTCCCTACAAAGACCAGAAAAGTTTACTCAGAGATTCACTACAGGGAAAGAAGACAAAGGTAACTGGAGGTCAGGGATATTTACTGGAGCTGCCTTATCTGAGTCAGATAGAATACCTCCTAAAACATATACATGTTTTTCCTGATGCAGATATACTTCTCAAACTGAACCACACTTTTATTTTCTTAGAATGTTTGTGGAAAAGCTTATTGAAGAAATGTTGCTTTGAGAAATTAGACAGAAAAAAATCAACCATTATTGGTTGTGGCAGTGCCAGAAGAAAGAGCTGTGTGATCTCCGACCTGTGAGAATACCACCAAAGTTCATGATTCCTGGTTCGAAACCTACATGGCTTCTCTCACCCAGAGTGAAAGGGTATTTTATTTTCCTCAGTCCCACCAGCCTTTCTACTTCAGGCTCTGCACTCTCAAAGGCAAAGGACTGGGGAATGCAATGCAGACATTTTGAATATTTCTGACAATGTATGTTCCTTTTCCAGAGGTGCTTCTTTCCTGAGTGGAGCATGGCAGCTTGTGGCCAGTTGCTGGGTGCTTGCTCAGAGGGAACAGTGCTGTTTCAGAAGGCTGCGGAAGTGTGCAGCGTGTTAGCTTCTCCCACGTGACTACTTACTGTCATAGTTCCCCAAGCATTTGTACCCTGCTATGCTCCATGCATGCACACACAGGGAGCTGGGAGATTTCACTTCTGAGTAAACTTAGTTATTTTAAGAGAAAATTATTCCCAAGGTCTTACAGTTAAATTCCAGCAAATGTCTGATTGTTTTATAGTCAGATAAGCAGCAATCTGTGTCGAGCCATTTTGAGACATTCTGTCACTACTGTTACAAAAGTGACCAAGTAACCTTTATGGTTTGCAATATGAAAGTCTATGTTTCAAAATGTAAACTTGAAAGTAATCAAAATGTACTAAATGTCAGTTTGCACAAGTAATGCCACAGATGTCTCCTCTTGTGGTCAGGGTCTTCTGAAAAGCACAGGATGATGCAGGTGATGCAGTGGTTTTGACAGTTTCACATTCTTTCTCTTACCATGGAAACCAAGAAAATATTTGTGGACATTCCATTAACATTTGCAGATAAATAGAAATGAAAATTATTCTGAACACAGGATATGGTGAAGCTGAACAACTAGATCATCACTTCCTCTTTAGCATGGTTATGACTTAGAATGAAAATATGCTTTGCTTAGGTACGCCACACCACCAGTGACACAGGCTCTCCCTGAGAGATAGAGCCCTCCATAAAGAGCTGCTTGATAAAGTCTCATTGTTAGGATGAAAAGAGTAAGCACCTGTGCATCAGTACATTTCACTTAAATTCTTCTGCTCCCGAAAATTAGACACATACATAAAGTGGCACATGGTGATTTCTCTGTAGGAAAAGGAGTTTGTGCCCACCTACCAATAAAGATCCTAAATTCAGCACAAGATTCTTAAATACTTTAGAGGTTGTAGGCTTTATTGGCTATGGTGCATTTTAGTCCTCTCATCTAATAAACTTGCCTCTTTTGCATCCTCCTTGCTTCTTCTAATCCTGCCTGGTCTGTTTAGCTCCTGTCTTCCATCAGTCAGGTTCCTCCCAGATGTGCCCTGATCTTCTGGCTCCTCTTCCCTGCTTCTGCCCTTCTGCCAGTGACCTCCTGACAGCATCACCAAACACGCCTAACCCCCTGCTGCTCATCTGTAAATGACCAGATAGACACAGCTTGCTGCCCTGATGTATCCCATGTGATCTGCTTTCCTTCACTTTCCCACTCTGCTACCTTGAACCCTCAAACTCTCCCAAATTTCATATTCTGCTCCCTCTTCTTATAACTACCCTCCAAATGTTCCTGGGCCAAATTAGCTCCTTTACTTCCTTTAGCATCTCAGCCCACTCTGCCTGTCCTGAAGGTATCCTATGACATTTGTATTTCATAGATTAAGCTACATACAAAAAGATTGAGAATAATTCATACAATGGAAGGAGTATGTGCCTCAAGGTGTAACTGCACCTTTTCCAGTGCACATTTTATGTTTCCACTACTCAGATAAAAAGCGATAGTATCAGATAAGAACAATATCAGTAGCTGCAGATCACTGCTTCTAACAGTTTCAATGTCATTAGACAGCACTTCAGGACGAAAAGAAGTAAAATGTGTATCTAAGAGGCATTAGAAAGGAAAAGAACATTTGCAAAAGTCTACTGAGCTTGTGTCTGAACTTGCAGAAAAGGAAATGTGCTCATTGAGAAGCAAGGGAAGAGCTGCATTTAGAGTCAGAAGAAGAAAGGGAACTTCATTTTGAAATAAAGTTTTCTGCTTTATTCTATCTGGCAGACGCTGATATATGGGACTATCTAGCCCCAGGAGCTTCAATCCTGCACTTCACGGTACCTGATGAAAAATCAAATTGGTGGGCAGTGTCTGCTCATTATCAATGCAAACACAAAATCTAGGTATTGTGTCAATCTCTAATTTCCATTTAATTCACAGAGCAGATTTTCACTTTTGGATAACTGCTTAATCTAAATGGATCTGCAACATACTCAGCCCATTCCAAATATAGCTGCTGTCGGAATAGCATGCAGTTCAAAAAAGACAGAGGTTTAGGGATGAGGCTGAATAACATAGACACAAAAGACTATGTTTTGGTTTGCCACAGACTGTAAAGAGCAATGCCCAGTTGCACAGCTACAGGAACAAAGTAGAGATCAGACTGTAACACAGAAGCTATGTCTGTGCTAGGAAATTAAATGGGACAGGAAACGTTCCTTTGGCACTGAAACCAACAGGCACAGAGTAGCCTATGTCCCTAGTATTAAGTTCCCCAAAAAGATGACTGCATGCAAACTACTTAATGGGGATGGTCTTTGGTCCGTGCTTAACTGTGCCTAGGAAATGTCTGGGGAAAGACTGGTTGCAATAACTCAAAACCATGCCAGGAACTATTCTAATAATTTAACAGTATAGACAATTGAGCTCCAGTACCCACAGATCTTTCCTGGCACTCTTTAAATCTACTAGTCAGTGAGTCATGCTGTGGCCCTGGGTCTTCCTTTCACTCCAGAGGGAAGGCGTTTTGCTATGCTTCCCTCATCTCTGCTGATCCAGAGTGGACTCCAGGAGGGTGATGGGGAGTTATGGTCCACTCCTCATCTCACTCAGCAACTCATCTCATTTTATTGTGTGGGTGCTGTACAGGTCAGACGAACACATGCTACAACTGTGTACCATCTATAAGAAGAATCTAGCTGATTGTCCCACATGCAGACATCTTCCTTTTAGAAATGGGATGAGATCAATTCCACTCTAATTAGTTCTGAGGGTACTTTGAAGAGGCCTATAAAACTTTTAAAAATATTAGCTTTCATAGAAATCATGCCACAAAAGCAATTAGCAGGATGCCTAAATTAATGGAAAGTATCCTTGAATCCAAATAAAATTCTTTCAAATCTTTTACTTTTGTGATTGTGGTTTCTACTATACCCCTTTTAATGCTGTTTTGTTAATTAGCAAATAGACTTTCACTTATTTTGTTGCTTAAAGCATTTCAACCTTATGAAAGACGAGGTTTTGTAAACTTTTTTTTTTTTTTAAATTCCCTAACATGGTTTTTAAACTCAGTTATTTTGTTCTGTTCTCACTAACAGGGCTTATCTTTGGGACATCTTTTTGACTCTTTTTCATTTATTTTTGTCTTTTCATTTTTTTCAGTAAAAATGAAGGAATATAGCAATATAATACATGGTGCAGTATGTAGAACATAGCTTTTAATGTTGCTTCATCATCTCTCAGCTTCAAATTGTTCAAGAGGATTCAAAGTGGAATCTTTCCAACTTCCAGCTGCTACTGCATGGCTGCTTCTTCAGGTCTGGGACTCTAAAATAACTTGCAGAATTGTCTTCAATTCGTAGAAAGTTTCTTCTCAGCTCAATGACT
Organism: Urocolius indicus; assembly: GCA_013401255.1. Lineage (NCBI taxonomy): Eukaryota > Metazoa > Chordata > Aves > Coliiformes > Coliidae > Urocolius > Urocolius indicus. Next base: position 156,880 of record WBNH01008448.1, on the reverse strand, counting down.
AAGCCTGATACATTTGCCACAAACTAGTTGGAGAGGATAGAATTACAGATAGCTAAAAATCTGGGCTTGTGTATTGATTGAAGCCTTGCTTTAATCTCCACTGCAGAGAGACTCTCTCTCCCTCATACACTTCCCTCTTGCTTGCTAGAAACGCTACATTGACACTGTACGAAAAGAAGAAATGTAATTTCTTAAATGAATACGCATAAATGACTCACTGGTTTGACAGTGTAATATTATTTAAAATTGAATCAATGTAATATTAAAAATTGCTTAGAAAATGAAATTTTCTAATAATATTTCATCACCTGCAATTTGGAAGAGTGACTGACAATCAGAGCTGAGCAGGGCAGCAGTGGCGATTCAGAGGGCAGGCAACACTAAGTGACAAGGTGATGGCATTTCTGCAGGATCGTGGGCTCTAACACACCCTGCACGCTGTGCTGAGGCTCGCTGGGCAGCCCGAGGTGGCTCTGCTTGCATTGCGTGTGCAGACCTTCAGCCACCTCATTGAACCCTGCTGCACCTTACACAGGATCCTCCAGCACCAGAAGAGAGCCTTTCCAAAACCTGCCTGTTCAAAAGATGATGCTGGCATTGGCTTTTGCGTCCTGTACAATGACTTCAGCATATTTTTCATCCCTGGTTTGGAAGAGGAGTGTATCTGCTTCACTTCCTGGGAACTGGCTTACTGTATTTTCCCATTAGTACCCTTAAATCGGCTGCTGAGCATTCTAAATTTATAAAGCAAGCCTAGGACTCTCTTCACTCAATCTCTGATGACCTATTATTATTTTTAATTGTGATGGAGCAGGTAATGAACACAACATTACACATTGTGCTTTAGTTTCCAGGGATAATATCAGCCTGAATTATTATATTTGTTTAAACTCCTTTTTGGGTACGGGTTCTTCCACTATTATGTAACTGTCTTCAGCTCCATTGCAGAGATAGGTATGTCTGGAGAGAATGTTTCTTTCTTACAGAAAGATTATAATTTGTCTATTTATAAAAACATTGAAATAGCTTCTCTTTCAAAGTAAAAGTGTGCCAAACTACTCTGGTGGCTTTTAGAAAACGCTTTCTCTCTCAACAAAAAGTTTAATATATATAAAAATGACAGTCTTTAAAGTGCTATGGTCTCATGAAGTGCACATGGTAACAGTAATTTTATCTCTTGACTCACATTTGTCTCCATTTAGGCACAAACCTGATTAACTGCTTTGTTAAAAGTGGAAGGATTGTTGTTATTATCTCACTAGTTAAATTATCAAGCAAAAAATTATTTATAGAAGACACAAATCCTGATCACATGTACCACCCACTATCAAGTTGTTATTTTAGAATTTGAACTCCTCCTTTTGATGGTAAAATATTTTTGCTTTGAAGAATGCAAGATTTAGCATCCACTGTAAGATAACTTCACAAATAAAGAAGCCATTCATTACTCTGATGGTTTATACACACAAAACTGATCAGAATTCAGCTTTTTTTTTTTATTTCTAGGAAGAACCACACAACCCAGTGTGGTGGTACTGCAGAAGATTATTTCTAGGTACATCCGTTGTCAGTAGCAGTACGAGTGTGTGTGTGTGTGTGTGTGTGTGTGTGTATGTGTTTTGTCAGTAGCAGTACGTGTGTGTGTATGTCTGTGTGTCTGTGTGTCCGTGTGTGTAAACACCAGCTGAAGACACTTTGCTTACATTGAGTAGTTTTACCTCAAAAATCTCTGTGTGCTAAGCAGCTGCATGCAACGGTTACTAGAAAGGAAAATTGACTTTTAAGATGAGGTAATATTTTCAAACATTTGAGGTAATTCAGAACTTACTCCAAAATGAATACAAAGAAATATATTTCCACTAAGCAGAATATTTCATAGAATTCTCTACTGAAATCACACAGGGAACATTTATTAGAGAGTACCTGAAACTTCACTTGAAGTATCTTTTATCTTTATATAAAAAGAAAGAAGCAAAAATGATACCAGCAATGCTGCCGTACCTGATCCAGAGCCCACAAAAATCACAGAAAAGCTTGCCATGGCTTGTTGGTATTGTAATCAAAACCATGATGCCCTATTTCCTGAGCTGCAGAGCAGTCTTCTAAGGAATATGGGACAGGTCAGCTCTTTAGAGAAGTGGTCAACTTTGCATGCAATGAGGCTTGTGCTGATGTTCTTATATATAGAAATACTTGATTACTCAGAGTAACAAGTTTTTTTAAAAAGTAGCCATTCTTCAGAAATGCCTCAAGACTCAATAATCAAACAAAAATTGTTAACTGAAACAGCAAGGTCTAATAAACTATCTCAGAGCTAAAAAACCCCACAAAGGCAGAAACAAAGAAACACCATTGTCTTCTTATGCTGATCAAGTCAAACATCTACTAGAAGAAAGAAGAGAATTTCTTCCACCGTACCAAAGAAAAAAAGATTAAAAGGGTAGCAGTCTGTGATTGTGTCCTGGAATACAAATCTTGTTCTGGATCTGGCTGCAGCAATTTGGCACGTTTCCACTTGCTCAGTCACCTGTTGACATTAACTAGCTGAGGGAACAGTCATAATTTCTAATACCAGATCTATGCCTTGCTCCAGCTGCTTTGTTCAATGTTTTCAGTTCTGAACAACAACAACAACAACAGCAAAACCATGAAGGCCCCCACAGATACACAACAAAAACACTGCCCTAAAGAATGAATTAAATACTACCAATTCTCTTTAGGCTTTACAGACTCTACAGTTGCTTCTAGATAAGAAAGAAGGTGGGACTAAAAAGTTTTTAATGAAACATGACCATCAAAATTGACCCGAACAAATGAATCATCCTCAAAAAGAAATACCCTGTCTCATTTTGAGGCAAATGCAACCACTGGGTCAGAGTTTAACACAGAATTCTGTGAGGATTCTCAATTGTTATAGATTACTATGAATAAAACTCTTTTGAACTTGGTGCAAACAGCTTCTACAAGATATATTTTCATCCAATTAAGAAATAAGCTTCTGAGCTAATGTTGTGCTTTAAGTTAACGGCCAGAGCTGAACATAAAAGTAAGGACATAAATAGCAATCAGGGCATATGAGTAAGAGAGGTGTATCTTGTTTGCATACGGCAGGCTGAGCAGAGGACATGTGTGCATGAGCAGGTTACCTGCTGAGTGAGAGCTTACCTGATCTTTACGCAGAATGTGTAGTGAAGGTAAAATAAGTTTAGTCCCAATCATGTTATCATGTTAATCTCAGAGTGGAAATTCAGCCTGAAGGGGATTTAATGGGCACTTCCTACATACAAGCAAATACTTTGGCCACTAGGCTAGAGGTTTTTTGGGTGACAGCAATTTCCTTGCCTTTGCTGAAGCCAAGTCACTGTTCTGCCAGGAGTATATGAGTCATGGGGTAAGACTGTGTCTGAAAGTAGCTGAGTGCTTAAGAACAATCAGCTGGAAGGGGCGAGTTTCTGGATACTGCTCTCTGGAATGTGTACACATTTTTCATTAGACCATCATTGGATAAAAATAAGAACAGATATTAATTACACTAACCAGGCTGGATTCTACTTTGGATCTAGGCAGATTGTATTTTCTCTGTGACTCCAATGGGTGCTATTCATAAAAACTCTAGAAGATAGCACTTTGCTCTGTTCTATGGAGAAGGAAGCAATTTCTCCTCCCTTACAACCTGTTACATTACTTACTAGCAAAAAATTTGGATTCACAGCACAAAGTGAAGCCCATTTTTAAGAAACCTGAAAGAAAAATTCTTCCACTTATAAATGATACAAGATTTTCTAAACTGGTATTAAATATCTGAAGATTTATCAGAAAACCAGTTGATCCAACACTGGACCTTGCTAGGCTCTATTTTCCAATTTTCACTTTAAAGCTTATATGATTAATTTGTGTTATTTTCAAGAAGCCAGATTTCAAGAGTAATTAATTGCAGATAACATTCTGTATTAGTTGGATGAAAAAGATCTGGTAGTCTAGATCACCGAAGACTACTCCAGAGTTGTTATAGACTTATAAAAATATAATATGTTCCGTTTTTGAAAATTACGTAGATCAGACTTCTACAGGTGACTCATCTCTCTCAAAATTGATACAAAGCATCTTATTTAAGCCAAAGAGATAATAGCTCAAGACAACACAAATAGGGATGTTCAAGGTAATGAGTGCTTTCATGTTAAAAGTTCTCATGTCTGAAGGCACTGCATCAGGCTAGAGGAGGAGATAAGAGCAACACTGCTAGTTACTAAGGAATGGCAGATAAAAGAGCTCTTCTGTATTCTGATTAAGTGACAGCATTCTACACATTCCTGGGAGTTGAGGAAGTTTGTCTGAGAACAGCAGCTACATTACATGCAAAGAACAACTAAACAAGTATATCTCTATGTTTTCAAATTCCAGTGTGAGTAATGGTTCTTTCCCTCATCTCTTCAACAGAAGCTCTGTCTCTCCTTCTGGACATGCAGGAATAACTTGCTATGCTTCAGTTTCCATTAAGAGGTATAAATGTATACACTGAAAGTAAAGAGAAGTTTTCTAGGACTCCATGGCTTCCAGCCAATGTTTACAATCCCCTGGGTGGGAAATGATGGGTGAAAGGCTCTACATGGCAGGCTGTAGGAGTCTTTGCTGTTGCCTACAGTGACCTTCTGCCTCTGTCTTGAAAGTAGCTCTCTTGTTAACCCCTTGCACACTGTGTGAATAGAGGCCTTAGACAGGAAACACTTTGAGTCCAAATCCACTTCCAGGCATCTGTTTGACAGACTCTGATTTCCATCAGTAGTTAAGGGAGTGCGGACTAATGAATATATTCTGCACCTGCTCTTGGAACTGTGGCACTGAGATGTATTTTTAATAGCCTAGAATTGGATTTAGCTGTGTTTGGCATGTTACAAAGTGGATGCTCTCAGCTTCAGGTAACAGACATCAGTTTACAGGTACGGGGTTGTGAAACACTGAGCATAATGAATTGCCAGGAGCAAAGGAAACATTCAATTTACAGAGATGTGTTTTATTTCACTCTGGCCATTCAGGAGCAGTGTTGCTTTGCTGATAGTGTCAATACTTTCTCCTGAGGTCTCATCAGGAAAGGAATGATACTTAAAATTGAAGACAGACTGAACTGCCATTGGCGCAAAGGAGCAATGGAGACCTGCTTTACAATGTTTTGCCCTTTCCTGTCTGAGAATGAAAAATTAAACATTCAGGTATCTTCCTGTGTCTCATCCCTATTGCTGATCTGTGAATCACCCATGGCTCCTACATGTTTAGTGAGAGTCCTTGTAAAAATAGACAAACAAAATATGTACAAGGATGGATTACATGCAGTGTGTAATCCATCCTTGTACAGGGAGAATAAATAAAGTAAGAACTAGTGTAAATGTACTAATGATCTCAGAGGGGGAGCCAAGAGCTTTTGCGATAACATCACCTTTACTACCAGCTGACCTTGGAATAATAAATTTTGCAGTCTATATGTGTTTTCCCATCATCATCATGATGCTTGTCCATGCCATGAATAAGAGAGACTGCTACACCCAGAAAACTTCCACAGTATTAACAGCCACAGACATACAGCATGACGCTATTCCTCTCCATGAACTTTCAGAGAAAGTCTTGTAAATGACATCCTTCTGTAGTCAGGAAATTCTTCAATGCATGGCTCTATGGATACTAAGAAGAAGTGAAGAGAGAAGCAGTGCCAGAAGCTAAAGCTTCTGCAGAGAAACCAAGGCCAAGTGCTAACAGTTCTGAGATTGACACAGACTAATAGTCCTTAAAGTTGGTGCATGGTCTAAGGGTCTAAACCTAAAGGTAGAGAGATACAGAACAAGTTGACAGGACTTTATCTGCTCTTCTGAGGCAAAAAATGTCATGTGTAAAAAGCCTAATGTTAGCAGGATATGTTAAGAAACTCAACTGCACATCTTAAAAAAACTCCAGCTTAAAACCAAATATGCATGCAATTCTTATCAGTGGAAGCTCCTGGTGGTTAGAGGAAGCCATCTTCAGACAGTGTAATCATTTATATTTAGATCTATCTTTCCTTTTAATTGTTAGTATTTTCAAAAGCAGTTCTTGAACAAGTTAGAAATACTGTATATTTTCTAGAGAATATACAATTCCATCTAATGAATAGATGGAAAAGGTATTTTTTACAACAGCAAGCAAATAAAGTATTTGGTTTACAATATTTTTCTTTTCTGTTAATATCATGAGGTTATGTTACTGCTGTTTAAAATCATTAATGATTGTGGGATTATAAAATGTTTTCAAAAGATAACAATATGATTGCTTTCAGAAGGATACTCTCGGGCTGAATTTAGACTAAATTAGTTTCTGTAATACGCAGCTTTTACAAAACATCAGTCTAAATGACTCCTTCTTCAGCTTTTTTATTTACAAAGCATCTTTAAATACCAGATAAACTTTGTTTTGTTTAGGGCTACTGCAAGAAAATCTAAAAATGAAACTTGTTTGAACTGAAGTAGGACCAAGACTATTAGCACAATCCAGCTGAAGGAAAACAGAAGTGAATAGTACAACTAATGAAAAAACCAGAATGGATTTGTAAACTTTTCAGTTACAGTAAAGGTGTTACCAGCAATAATAAAAGAGGCCACTAGTGCTTCTTCTGAATAACTGAAGTGTTAGTCTAGCAACATGCCTTGACATCAAATATGTGGAGACTCATGGTATTTCTTAAAACAATTTTGGGGTGTAATCTTCAGGCTGAAAAAACAGAATACTGCAGATGACCTCCCTTAATCATCCCGTTGTCCCTGTCTCTAGAACCTAGAAAAAATGACTGGTGATAGAGAAACGCTGTACACAAGAATGCCACGTCTTGTAGCTCACATGTGATGCACAAATGTAATTTTAATCAATTACATCTTAGGCAAGTACAAAGCAGATTGCTTATCATCTCCATAATAAGTGATCTATAAATCAGATTATTTTTCAAAGTTTCAAGGACTTGTCTTGTCCTTGACTGGAGAAGGAACCAGTGTAGTTACAGGAAATGAAGTCTATTTTAATTAATCTCACTTCCAGTGAAGTTTTATATATTTTATGAATAACAGTAGCTCAAATATATGATCTTTAATTTTCATGAGAAAAAAGGACAAAACTTACATTTGGAAAGAATTTTGGTATCTGTATATTTGTAGTGCTAAGCATAGATCTGCTCTTGAACTTTGCTGACTTCAATGAGACTTAAGGAATCTCATGCCCTGTAAGCTAGCCACACTCATCTCTATTTTCTTCGTGACCCTTTTCTTCATCTACCTTCTTCCATCTACATTGTTACACCACTTTGACAGCTTGTTCACAACTGATATCATTCATGTGAATAAATTACTTTTATAGATGCTATTAGGGACTGGAAACGTGTAGAGGGTCTTTAAAGGGTTTCTAAGGCTACCAAGACCATTAAGGGACTGCAACATCTCTTTCACGAGAAAAGGATGTGAGATCTGGAGAAGAGAAGAGAAGAGAAGAGGGGTGACCTTACCAACACTAATAAATACCTAATGGGTGGGTGTCAAGAGGATGAGGCAAGTCTTTTCTGTAGTGTCCCGTGAGAGGACAAGGGGTAAGAGGCACATGCTGGAACACAGGAAGTTCCACTTGAACATGAGGAGAAATTTCTTTCCTATGAAAATGAGGGAGCCCTGGCACAGGCTGCCCAGAAAGGTTGTGGACTGTCCTTCTCTGGAGGTTTTCAAAACCTGCCTGGACACATTCCTGTGTGACCTGATTGAGGTGAACTTGCAGGGGAGTGGGTCAGAACAATCCCTACAGGTGCCTTCCCACTTTGACCATTCTGTGACTGTGAAAGTGAATAAATATCCACATAAGGCAGAGTACACACTTGTTGGTTATAAGGTTACGAAGAAGGGACCTATACTTGGGAAACAGCATGTACATTAGTAGAAACTGAGCGATTTTTGCACCTTGGGCCTTTACTGAGGGTAACAGAAAGAGTCCTTTAAGACTTACCGAGAATGCTGCAGATTCCTTCTGGTAGGATACAACCATCAGAAACAGCATTTATAAAATACATTCAAGCTTCTAGCAGGGCCTGTTACTGAAGTTATCTGTATAAAACCCTGTTTTCAGCAGTTTTTAACTTAACCAAAATTTCACTGATTACAGTAACATTTGCCATGCCCAGTACTAATTGGAATATTTTGGTTGGGGCTGTTCAGGGGTTTCTATGAGCAAGGCTAGGGAAAAATACATCATATGCTCATCTTAAATACAAGTGACCTTCTTTTTGAGACACTCTGGTGCACTCATGTTTTGGCAATGGAACTTGGCCTCTGTGTCAAGTAAGTGCCTCTTGCTGTCCTTGTAAAACTTGGATCCAAATTTGGTCATGTCATAAATCTGAAAACCAGCACATGCTCAGTAACAATTTATACTTGTGTATAATCACTTAACTTTTGGAAGGTTTTGTTTTCAATGAGTATGCTTCAGGCCAGCTCCAAAGGGCTCAGCAGGACACCATGGCATCTCAAGCTTTTGACTGAGTGCAGAAAGGCTGTTACTCTATAAATTATCTATCTCATGTTTGAAGAAGAACCTATCAGACTCAGCCACAGAGACGAAAATAGCTGGACTCACTAGAACTGTATGAAAGCTGGATTAAGAGAAGAGTTTAAGATGTCCCCTTGTCTGGTTAAAGAACAATGTGGGGTGGGAATGTGTGTGGAGAGTTTGAGTAACTGACACTGACTGAGAAAGAGGACTAAGAACTAAGGAAGAAGAAGGAAAAATGATCAGTGAAGTATGTGATACAGGAATCAGACAAAAATTTTAAAGGAGACTGCTGTGGAAGGCCTGAAGCTGCAAGCAGTGAAGACTGAGAAGTTGAGCTCTCACTGGAGCCCAGTTGAAGGGCAGACTTTGCAAGAGGATTTGGGGTGGGAGCTAAATTTTGTAGAGTGAGGAGATTGGGCTGGAGAAGAGGCATACAGGTTTGAGAGAATTATAGCATTAGTTGTGTGTTGGAAAATGAATGGGAATCTGGGAAATCTGCTGGCAATGCCTCCTGTCTTCTTCTAATCATCGACTTATGACAACCATCTATTACAGCCAGATATTCTGCCAGCTCAGGCTGAGGAAGTCTATGTGGCTGATCCAGAGGTTCAGTCCTGCTGACAACCAAAGTGCGTAAGAATATAATGCCAAGCGAATAAATTACATTTTTATCTACTTTTCTTACAGAAGAAAACTGTACATGTACAAAGAAACAATGCAATATTTTGCAGCTAAATCAAATCACAAAAAAAAAGTCAAGCCTAAAACCAAAAACACAACCAAAGAAAAAAAAATTCAAAGTACTTAACGTCAGAAAGAGCATGTGAGTCAGGAAGTGAAAATAAACCTCTGGCAACAAGGGCCACTGGTCACTGGAATGTGGTCCAAGCATATCTGAAAATGCTGTAGAAATATATGACAATTTAATCTCATAACAATAATTTCTTCCTCATCAGGTGAACTACAGACCTGCTGTAGCTGCAAATCCTGTTACTGCCTAGTGCAGTTGCTTCTCTTCCCTATCCATACTGATAATCTTCATATCAACTTTCATCTTCATTCCAAAAGCTGCCTAATATCTGCATGGTTATTTTACCTGTAGAAGAAAAAAATAATAGCAACTTGTCCATGATTCTTCTTTTCTTTGCTGTATACTAGTCCTAGCGAAATTATTTCCTATATTGTATATAGCAAGGAGTATAAAATTTACATCAAACGACACCAATACCTTAACTGTGTATAAAGATAAAGAAAACAGAAAACCAGTATCAAACTAGTATGTTTATGCAGCCTTGTGTTTTTATCCAAGCATTAAAGCTATATTGTGGGCTTTTCCCTAAACCAGATAACTTTAAGGACGGATTTCATTGATGAGTTTAAAAGGCAGCATTCATGGCTACTGAGGGTCTCCTCTTTGCAGCTGTTGCTGTGGTGGATTGTACTTAATGAAATTTTCTCCCTCTGCCCTCTGAAAATTTAACACCTATAATTTAACATTTAAAACACAGCCTCTGTTTAAACATCTCACAACAAGAAAAATGTATATGCATTGACTTTAATTTTATTTCTTGTTAAGAAAATCATTAGATTCAGGCAGCAACAACTGAACTTCTCCATACACAGTATATAGTTAAAACTGCACAACTGAAGCCAAAATATGCACAGCTAAAAGGAATGTTACAGGGGGGCCTCTCTTAGTGAACAAAGCAGGCTCAGTTTGGCTCTTTTTCCCTAGTGCTACCACATCCGCACATCGTTAGTTGGAAAATTCCAGATATATGCTGTAATTTTTGGTGCTTTTTTTTCCCAGTACACTTGAGGCTTTAGTGTCCAGATGCCATTTCCCCCCCCCTCCCCTTATCTGTCCCTGCTACTTTGGGTGTTTGCCAGTTGTGGTCAACAATTAATACAGCAAAAGAAAAATACAGTACACTCCCTGGCAACTGGCAGAGGCTCACAGGAAATACCAAATAAAAACTTTATTATGTATTGTTTAACTATTTTGTTTGCCTGTGGGCCACCCTGTTGTTGGTGTAATTTAGAAAAGCATGCTCCATCTGGATGATCTGTGCGCAGGCTCATTGTTCCCAGAATCTGTCACGCACAATCACTGCTTCAGCCTGTGGCCCTCTGCAGAAAGAAGCAAAGGCATGGCAGCCCTCCAGCCTGCATTCCTTTTCATTAGACAACTTGTGACCAAATGTTAGAAGAGTAACCTTTTAATATTCATGTAATTAATTTACTTTCCCTTTTGATTATAAACCTTCACATGAAAAGATGAAAATAAAAAGACTTCCCTTCATGATTCTCCTCCCTCCCCCACATTTTCTATTTGCTTTTTTTGGGAGACGGAAGGTGCTAAGCGTTCCATTATACATAGGTACCAGTACCTCTGTGTATTGGGAAATTCTCATGGTCCTAATATATTTGTGGTCTTTTACTTTATGTATTAATTGCTTTGATATGTGTAACAGATTCTGAATTACAATAAATTGGGAAAATTTAAATTCTTTCCTTCTATACACCCTTGCAACATCTGCTTCCTCATCTTAATCAGTGGAGTAATCCATTGAACACAAAGCCATTCTTCTATATTTGAAAACACAATAGACATCGAAGTGAAGTTTCCTTTCATACTAAGGTCAGCATATGACTCAAAATAGTGTGTCAGCTGGGATTTTGGCTGTGCAGGCTTAGGTGTATAGGCAGTGTTTTGTCAGTTCTGCTTTCCTAGAAAACGGTGCCTCAGCTGAGGTTAGACCAATGCTGAACTGACTAACATGATACACAAGTTTGCTCCCCACAAGTCAGAAAGTGCATTTGATTGCTAGGAAAAGCATCTGGTGCTATAGGGTCCCACCATACGAGTTGACTTCGGTGCAATGAAATGGGGCCTGGTTTCCATTTGGGTAGTTTTCGTCTTAGCTGTGGTAGACCATTCAAAGAAATCCAATTGTAGTAGGTTGTAATTCGAGTAGATGAAGCTAAGCTAGAAATTGCTTGCCTTCAAGCTGCAGCATTTAAGTTCTAGAGGCTTGACTTTGATTGCTGTTTCAATTAGTGATGAGCATATTAAGGACTCAAAGAAAGCCATTTGGCATATTAAAGAACAGGGATCTAAAAGTAGTCAAGTATCCTGTATAAGATGCGATGGTTTCTATGGCAACTAAGAAACTGTTACTGAATTTCCCTCATTTTTATTTTATTAAATGTGTATACTGCCATGTTAAGTGTACAAGTGATTAACAGAGATGTTAGTGATTTTGATTAGTTCATACGTCAACCCATCATAGGAATGGAAAGTAGCGCAAAGATAATGTAACAAGTCCGGATGCTTTAGATGAGGGCAAGACTAAAAAGTTTCTGGAATGTCTTTTATATAGCTTTAAAATAGCGTTTAATTGAATTGGAAGATTCTGTCTGTGAAGCACCTTTAGTAGAGAATAGGATAAAAACTATGTCATCTGTCACATTAATTACAAATTCAGGGTATAATATTTCACATATTCACTAGGAAAGAATTTCAGCTATGTGATAAATTAAATTGCTTGCATATAAAATGTAGTATCTTCTGTCCAGAAGGCAAAGCAGCATCTGGAAATAAAAGCGAATTCAAACACTCCTTGCCCTAAAGCAACAAGAAATTAAAAAACCTCAACCAAACAGAACTCAACCAAAAAATCCTAGTAGTTATATTTAGTATGGCCTCATTTTCACTGCCAATGTAATGACTGTCCTGGTCTTTTTATGTCTTTTTGCCCTCTGTTCTCCTATCTTCCTCTATGTGTTCTACACAGAGTGATAGGGATGTGCCATCAAATATACAATATTTGTGGGAAACAAGTATGTTAGGAACTCTGCTAAACAGAATTCAAAGAAAGAGGTAGGATGAGTTGTACTCTAGCCAGAACGTGGCAATTAAAAATAAATTACACTATACTTATGACAAGACATTGAAGACATAACAGAAGTCAAGCTTCTGCTACAATTCCAAACTTCTTCCTCATTTTCACTTCTTGACCAAATAAGTCTGAATACTAATGTAAAAACTCAGTAATTTCATTTACATTAATTTAGATTACAATCCTGAGAGGATAAAATTCTGAGGGTGAAGAGAAATATAAAGAAATCGTCTATCCTCTGAAGAATAAAATATATTGTTAAAACCCTTGGTCAAAATAATTATGTTGACCAATAGGAAAAATTAACGTATTGATTAGGGATTTATCATTGTGGACAAACGTAATGCTTGGCCATAAATATATATTATGATAAAATGTCTTCAAAAAGGCTATGAAAGAAAACTAGGTCATCATTCAAATTTATACAGATCTTAACACAATGATATTCTGTTCTACGATGAGATTATCCCAAAAAGAATTCCTTCTGCTGAAGGAATTATGACAGCAAAGGATTAACTATGGACAAATTATTTCCTGATGTCAGAACATAAACTCATAGTTTCTCTGAATGAGCTTAGCCTGACAGGACAGTCCTATAACTTCACTTCTTTTACATTCCATTATCTTCAGTCCCACTGACCAAACATGGAATCCTTATCAGTGTGAAAACTGTCCCAATGCCATATATACATATGCCATGCAGTGGTAGATTTCCTGAAGATTGTGGTAGAAGCATGCAGGAAGAGTTCTGTGCAGCTCCTCACCTGGACAAGGTGTTTATACAGACAGATTAATTCTTGGAAATAACCAAAGCAGTGTTCAGAGCAGGACATTTCAGTCTTGAAATGAATGTGCAATTAGAATTAAAGGGTTTCTCTTCTCCATTTTAGCATGCATCTCACTGGGAATTATTGAGAGGTTTGTGCTAGCACCTTTGGATGGGTTCCAGAGTCTAAAAGATTTGTAGGGGACCATCAGAAGAAAATGTTAGATCCAACAGAGATGATTAGCTGTTGAATACTCATGCTGTCTTTTCAGATTTCTGAGATTAATTACAGCTGCTATTGAGTTAGTCATGTTATTAATCTAATGCAAACCTAACCTGACCATCTTGAGGTACAAGGTGAAAGCTGCTCTATCATGATGTCTAGGATATCAACTGTATTAAAATCTTAACTCACTTCAGTTTCATAGGAAGCAGCAAGTGAACAGAGAGCCTATTTCAGTGCATCTTAAATACGTGGTTCCCTTCACCTTCTGTTGTTGCTTGCAATGAAGTACAAAATGCCTTTGATTTTTTCATAATAGATACCTGTGTACTGTAGCCTACTACCACTGCTTGTGACGTTACTGAAGGTATAGAAGAAAAAAAATAAAAGAAAAAAAAGTGCTTTGATTTTTAATAAGACTTAAAAAGCTTTGGGATTTTTGCATAATGTTGATTGTATGTGCCTATGATATGGGAAGATTTTCATAGTTCTCTTGATTTTTAAACCCCTTTTTTCATCCCTGTGTATGTAAAATAATAAAAAAACCTGACTTGTGGAGTACATGGGAGGAAGAGTGACACTGCACACATTATAAATATAAATAATAATGCCCACTTTCCACAAATTGTTCACTATGAATCTAGGAGTTTTCGAAAGATTTATGCATTTTACTTGCTAATAGTGTGAGAGTCAGATTACACTTGCTGTGTATCAACTGCAGGAAAAGCAAGTTCTGTGCAAGCATAGCAGTTCTCCTCTCAGAAATCATGGTATTTGAACCCTATCCTGCACACTAGTGATGTAGAGAAGGGTAAACAAGAGCTCCTTAATCCTTTCCTGGTGAATCCATTCTTGATAATAAAGTTTCTTTAAAAAGGTGAAAGCTGGAGTTACCAGGCAGATCTGGATTAAAAATATCACTCAGATTCAAAGGGAAACAAGAATATG
>WBNH01008448.1:121233-142404 GCA_013401255.1 Urocolius indicus | reverse complement strand
TGCTGCCATTCAGCGGGATCTCAACTGTCTTTAGAGTTGGGCAGAGAGGAACATCATGAGGTTCAAGAAGGACAAGTGCAGAGTCCTGAATCTGGGAAGGAACAATCCCATGCACCAGGACAGGCTGAAGATTGAACTGCTGTAGAGCAGCTCTGCAGAGAGAGACCTGGGAGTTCTGATTGATAATAACCTGAGCCAGCAATGTGCCCTTGGTTCCAAGAAGGCCAATGGCATCCTGGGATGCATCAAGAAGAGTGTGTCCAGCAGGTCAAGGGAGGTTCTTTTCCCCTCTACTCTGCCCTGGTGAGGCCTCATCTGGAGTCTTGTGTCCAGTTCTGGGCTCCCCAGCTCAAGAGGGACAGAGAACTTCAGAGTCCAGTACAGGGCCACCAAGATGATCAGGGGACTGGAACATTTCATATGAGGAAAGGCTGCAGGAACTGGGGCTGTTTAGTCTAGAAAAGAGGAAACTGAGGCGAAATCTTATTAATATTTACAAATATCTAAATGGTAGGTGTCAGGAGGTTGGAGCATTCCTTTTTTCTATAGTAACTAGCAACAGGACAAGGGGTTATGGAATGAAGCTGGAACACAAGGAGTTCCATTTAAACATTAGAAAAAGCTATTTTACTGTGAGGGTGATGGAGCAGTGTTACAGGCTGCCCAGCGGAGTTGTGGAGTCTCTTTCCGTGGAGGTCTTCAAGACCCACCTGGACATGTTCCTATGCCACCTGATCTAGGTGAACCTGCTTCTGCAGGGAGGTTGGACTTGATGATCTCTAGAGTTCCCTTCCAACCCTTCCATTCTATGATTCTATGGCTTAAAGGGATGTTTTTAATTGAAGCTAGGATTTTGTACCATGGAGATTCAATAACAGTACACTGGTTAAGCATCTTCCATTCTATGATTCTATGGCTCTATGCTTCATTGTAAGGTTTTTCATTTACTCTTGCATTAAAGAATAGATCACCTGCAAGGCCTTGAGAATTATAATACGCTATTTTGACACTGTTTTGTTAACACTAGGGGTAAAAAAAGGAGAATTCTATGGCCAAAGCCTGTGACCTGGATGGGCACTTGTATTAATATCATTTCCAAAGGTCATCGCTGTTCTCTGTATACTCCACTCCTCCAAAGCATCTTGAATATTTGTTCAAAGAAGGTGTCTGTATTTTTCAAATAGCATGAGAAAACCTGGAGTAAGATCCTGGCCACAGTGAAGTTAAAGGGATGTTTTTCATTGAAGCTAGGATTTTGTACCATGGAGATTCAATAACAGTACACTGGTTAAGCATCTTCAAAATTTGAAGCTAAAATCAAACTGGAGTAAATTTCTTGCTCCATCTTTTTTCTTCTTTACATCAATGAATCCTTGCTAGTCAAGTGACTATGTCTGGAGATACAAAGCTTCATGTTTAAAACTTAGCTCACACTACAAATTCTGTTTTACTACAAACTCATGGTTTTCACATTTTCAGATATTGATGGTAAGACAAACAGCCCTGATTTCTGTTGAAAGTAATTTACTTATCCCATGTATGACTTGAATTCATTCAGCTACAGTGTATGACATTGTCTGCTTTTAATGTCCTCTGAAACTACATTTCGAACCACATTTGAAGCTCATAGCCAACTTCCCACAAACCAGAGAAGTCCATAGTTGAATAACATTTTCTTTCACCCTATCTTATCCACATAAATTTTTCTCTAGAAAATCTAGTTGCATTTTTTTTATAAATGGATTAATTTTTTTTTTCCACAGACTGGTGAAAACTAGTTTTTGGAGCTAGGTTGTACACAGACTTTGGTCCATTTAACAAGGTCAGACTGTTTATTCTTGACCAAATTCTTTCCCACTGTAAAAAGGTACTTTTAAATGCCACATTCCAAAACCAGTGCCAGTAAGTCACTGAAGCATATTTTCCCACAAGAACTGATACTGTGCACAGGCCCCTCCTTATTTAATTAATCTAGTGTTTAAATTACATAATGTGCAGTATGTCTTTAATGTAAAAATTACTTAAATCTATCCATATCTTAGTAGCACAGAATCTATGCAGTGTCAGCTGTGTCTTTATTAACTTAAAACTTTATTAACTTTCAAAGCAATAGTGTCTGAGCAGCGTCAGGCAGAGAAAGAGAAACAAAAGACAATTTAACACAAAATATAAAATAAAAATAAACCAAATGAAAAATATTCACCGTAGACAGACTCTTTTATTCACCTTATAAATTGGCTTAGTTTGATGAAGCCATTCTGATTCATACCAGCTGAAGTACATGGCTATTATAATCTACTGCAACAGCCATAATAAAATGTAAACCAGTAAAGCATTTCCAATTTTTAAACTATGCTTCCAAACTGATTTTCATTTTATGGAGTCAGAATATAAACATGTAAACAAAATTAAGGAAAATACTATTACATTAAGAAGACAACTACCTATGATTTTTTTTTTAGATGTTATACTGAGCATGTTTGAGATATATTTGTACTTAATTATCATGGCACCCAGATCAACCCAGCATACCAAATTGCACACCAAATTTTCCATCAAACATCATCTGCATTTTAAGAATGTCTTGATTGCTTCTATCCTTGCAAGTGCAATACGAAGTAGAACACACAAGAATCATGAAAAGAATCATGAAAAATATACATCCAAATAAAGCAGGGTTAAAGACCATCAACTAAATATTTCTCTGAGACGTACTGTCATTGAAATTACAGTACCAGTAATGGAAACACATTCTATGAAATGATCAATACTCTGCCCTCATGCGACCACAGCTGGAATATTGTGTCCAGTTCTGGGCCCCTCAGTTCAAGAGGATAGGGAGTTGTTGTAGAGAGTTCAGCATAGGGCCACAAATATGATTAAGGGAGTGGAGCATCTCCCTTAATGGATTCTTTAGCTTGGAGGAGACTGAGGGGTGATCTCATTAATATTTAAAAATACATAAAGGGTGAGGTGGATAAAACTGTAGTGCTTCTGATGAGCGTAAGAAACATATATTGCTCTCAGTGACTGTTGGAAGAAATTTACTTGAGTACTCCCATTGAAGCTGTTTAAAAATACAGGACAGTCAGAAATGTTTGATTATGTTTGATTATACTTGATTCCAACAGAACTCCTGAAAGAGTACACCCTCTCCTCTGCCTCCAATTAAAAAATACTCAAAGATTTTCCCATCTGTTTTTTCATTGGAATTTTAAAACCTTCAACATGATTCCATGCACACTCTATCCTTTCTTGCACTTGAAAAACTGTCATGCTGTTCAATACAAAGCACTTTAAAAAACCCAGAAACAACTGGATTTCCATGAATGGTTATAGTATTTTGTGGAAAAAATTACTTGTTTTCAATAGTAGGTGGTGAACCCTGTAAAAAAGCTGGGGAGCCCAGAACTGGTCACAGGACTCCAGATGAGGCCTCACCAGGGCAGAGTAGAGGGGGAGAAGAACCTCCCTTGACCTGCTGGCCACACTCTTCTTGATGCATCCCAGGATGCCATTGGCCTTCTTGGACACGAGGGCTCATGTTTAGCTTGTTATCAATCAGGACTCCCAGGTCTCTCTCTGCAGAGCTGCCTGTACTGGTGCATGGGGTTGTTCCTTCCCAGATGCAGGACTCTGCACTTGCCCTTGTCAAACCTCATGGTCTTCCTCTCTGCTCAACTCTCAAGCTGGTTGAGATCCCGCTGAATTTCAGCACAGCCTTCTGGGGAACCAGTCAGTCCTCTCAGTTTGGTGTCATCAGCCAACTTGCTGAGGGTATACTTTGTCCCCTCATCCAAGTGGTTGATGAAGATGTTGAACAAGACTGGCCCCAGAACCGATCCCTGAGGAACTGCACTGGTCACAGGCCTCCAACTTGATTCTGTGCCATTGATCACCACTCTCTAGGCTCTGTCATTCAGCCATGAAGTGATGATGGAGTCACTTATTTGTTTTGTTTCACTAAAAAAAGGTGTAGAAAACCCTGCATCCCTGAACAAATCAAGCAGTAGGATATAGTTTTCTTTTTGTGGAGTGGCATAGGTTCTGTCCACACTAATGAGATCATCATCTAAGTTAATGGTGTTTCTCCATCAATATTGATATGGAACTGTAAGCTCTACAATTTATGCCTATTATGAGCTAAAAAGGGGGCTGAAAAAGGATTTGCAAAGAGAGAACTTTAAGAACCATTCCCAACATTGAAAATCAAAAAGTCTTACTCTTTTGCTCGCTTATACAGCTTTTCACCTAAAATCAGTTTATACTGTTGGTTAATGCGTAAATAAACTTTTTGTAATTGGAACACAATGCTCCATACAGGTGAGTGGCTGTGGACCTGACAGTTCTGTGCATCTGCAAGTTTCTTTTCAGTGGAAACTCCCCCATTCATAGACTGTGTATGAAAGGTGAAAAACCTTTGCTTTACCTTGACTGCAAAACTGAATTACTGCTAATATGTCTTGTCAGACTCTGTGGTACCTGTGTGTTCTAAAAATACAAGTGTCTCCAGGTGTCCCTCTCTTCTTTCTCTCTCTAGTATTTTGTGGTATCCCAGTCCACTCAGGTTGATGACTTGACATATATATCCTGACCTTATAGTATATCTGAACAGCTGAGCCTAAGTATAAATTCTGAACCACTCTGAGAACTGGGCTACCTAGAAAGGCTACCAGAAATGCTCCTTCCTGCTCCTTTTCCTCACTGTTCATATAAAGCATGATTTTCAGTAGTGTTTCTATTATTTGAGTTGGAAGTTAGCCTGCAGGATGCAAACTATGTTAAAAAATGATAAACGGACAGTCTCCTGACAGGTTCATTTTTACATCTAGGTGTTCACTATACTTCCACAGTAGCCTATGTTTCTGCTCACTTTCATGTGCTATTTTTCAGCTCAAGTCCTAGTTGCAAGTTATTTCTGTTAGCTAGTTTCAAGTTTATCCAAGATTTTCTGGCATCCTCTGTTTCATGGAAAGTCTTCTGATCAGGTTTTCACCAGTCAGGTTGATTGTCGTTCACAGATGTGACTTGCCAGGTTCATCCCATTTCCAGATGGGAAACATTGCAACCAGACTTCGCTCTCCATCTGGACTTTTTCAACTTGCTGTCCCAACAAGGACTCTGTTTTTGCCTTCAGATTTTCTTTCATCCCTATTTGGGAAATCTCCAAGTTACCTTTTTGCTTCTTTAGTGGAGTGTCTCTTTGCTTTATATCTTCTTTTAGTTCTTTGTGCTCTCATGCTGGCCTCTACTTAAACTGTAGCCTCCTTTGGTTTATGATACCATCTGCACTATTTGCTTCATCTCATCTTAATAAAGCTATGTAGCCCACCAGTTCCTTCTTCAGAAAATGATTTTGCTCTTATATTTATGCCAATCCATCTGACCTCCTGAAAGCTGTTTTCATTGAGAGTGAAGATCGCGAAGTGCATTTCTGATAAAGTTGACTATATAATACACATGGAATCTTGAAGGGGCAAATACAGAAATATGGAACTGGAATGGACTGCTTCAGTCATCAATATCTGCCAACTGAATTACACACATTCATCAAGTTCTCTCTCAAAACCACTTATATTTCTTGCTTGCACTGGTCCTATCGTAGGCCACTTCAGAATCTCACCATTTGTTTTATAACTTTCTGTCTCAAAATATTTAAGTCCAGCTTAAACTAATTAGTTCTCATAACACTATTGACTTTTGAAGTTGTACTCTCCGCTTCTGTCTGCTTGGTGATATTTTTAGGTATCATTTGTATCTGATTCATTCTCTTAAATTAACTCAGGTTCTTCTTGCCTTGCAGAAAATTATGTCCCTCTTTCCCTTATCCGGCTTTTGCCATGCCTATTCCTGATCAAAATCATATCTCAGCCTCACAGAAACCAAATAGCTGACAGTAGCATTCTAGATGAGGCTTGATCAACTAATTTGTGTTGTTGCATCAGTATTTTCTCATTTCTAATACAATATCCTACATGTTACAGTCTAAATTTCCATTTGCTCTGTTTATGTGTCTAAACAGTGACTCAGCCTGCCTGGGATCTCTGCAGCTTGTTACCAAGCTATTTGTAAGAACTCCAAAACTGAGGAATTCCCTTTGTAGCTCAATAATTCTTTTAGCATAACATACTTTCCTCTGGTTTTATCCAGTTATTTCTTGAATATGTGAAGTCTAGAGAAATCTAGTTACTTCAGTGATGCCTTATGATTTACTGAACTCTGGATAATGTAGGACTATTGTATTTCTACTGTATATCAAATTGATTATCTTTTTGCATTTTGTAGTATACTGCAATATGTAACTGATTTCTCTAATGCAAGGAGACAACTACAAGGCCTTGGCCATCTGCTACCATTCAGTTAAATTAAGAATAAGAAATTGAAAGCTGGACATCAAGGAAACTTTCTGATTATATAGAGGTTTTGGAACTGTCTCTCATGGGAAACAATAGAATATCTATTTCTTGGCACATTTAAAGTTAACATGGGCAAAACATTAGAAATGACATAACAGAGAACAATCCTGCCTGATACACAATAGGACTGGATGATTTCACATCTCTTTTGCTTTTGAGCTGTAGAACGCCTCACCAGCAACACTGTATAAGTACTAAATATTGTTATGCTAAGAGAAACTTTTGTGAGTGTACCTGTACAAGAGAAATTTCAGTTAAAAATATCTTCTACAGCAAAACTGTGACCGTTGTACAGAAATCCATTGCAAAAACACATCAGCAACTCATTTTTATTACATGTTAAGCATGTAATAAAGCATAAAAGCATTTCTGTCAGCAGTGTACAGACACCTGCCTTCACTTTGGGGTAGCATGAGCTCTAAGGAGAGTATGCTATTATCTCTGTTCCTCTTCCTTTGGCTGTCTCACATTCGAGTATCAAACAGGCCTATGCCTGCCTACCCTCTGTGCTCTGATAAGAGCATAACCTGAGGCCGTTATTTTAGTGTAGGTTTGAAATTCTGTGGGAACAGTTTTGTAAATACAGAGGGAGAGATTTCGTCAAACAATCAAATTGTTTTTACAATCCAACCCACTCAATTATCTCTGGGAGTAGATGTAAAAACAAACCCGCTTAAATCAACAGAAAAATAGTACAAAGAAAATGTAGATCACTGGGTGGGGGAAATGCATGACATATTTTTATATCTGAAAACAGAAGATAGAAGTTTGGTCACACAATAGCAGGATGCTCTTTTATAGTATAAGGAAAATACACAGTAGTAATTTTCTGCCTTTCTTTCTCCCTTTTATACCCCCTTGCCCTGATGCCTGCTACTTATAAATTCATTTCTTCTGTAACCTGAAGTTCATTTACTAAGTATTTGTACAAAACTTGTTAAGTCAGTACCGCACCATTACTAACAAATCTACTGTATCTTCTGAAGTGAAAGAGAAAAGAAAACCAAACATTTCATTTTAACTCCCTTTCAACATTTGAAGGCCTATTTGCACTCAATACATTTTTCTTGCACCAATGGAATTGTACTGTTGTAAAATAATACCAAATTTCACCCAGAGGTGAAAAGGGAATGCCTTACAAGGAACAACTACAGGAATCTAAACAAAATTGAATGAAAACAAAATAAGGATTTTTTTCTTACAGTCCTGTAGTTACCTGTAGTACAAAGTATAAATGGTTCAAAAAGTAAGTATAATAATTTACGGAAGATGAGGACTTCAGTAATTTTTATAGACAATGACCCAGATACAATCTCCAGCACTGGAAACTGCTAAATTTCTAACTGATGAAAGATGGTTCTTGCTCTCCTTCCAAAGCATCCTCCATTGGACATTATTCTTTTATAGTGCACAAGGTCTACATTTGGTGGAGCCTTGCAGAAACTTCTTTTGTTCTGATATGAATGGTTCCCCCTTTTTCCACCAGCTCAAGGTAAACTTATTCTGCAAGGTTGCACTAGAGAAGCTGCAGGGCTGCAAAACATGCTCTGCTCAGTGTGGACAAGCTCTGTCATCACATGATATATATTCTAATGTTTGCAGCTCTGAAAAAGAGTTTTCTGGCATAGAAAATATTCTCATGTGGAGGCAATTTGCTTGTTTACTGTGAAATAAATTACGTTCTTTGAAAGATTAAAAGATAGGCTTGTTATGGTTCATGATAAATCTAGGCCTGCGTCAGAGCATTGGGTTGCATTCCCTGCATTCCTGACAGGTCTCGAGTGAGTTGTGGCATCAGCTGTGGAGAAACAGCTCAGAGCCTGAACTCAGGCCTTGGCACTGAGGGGATAAAAAAATACTTCAATACAGATACCCATAGAAGTTTTGCTAAAGTAGGATGCAGCGAGAATCTTAAATGAACCAGCAACTGCTTGATCTAAAATCTTTAAAACAGCTTAAGTCAGCATGAGGTGTAAAGTTTTGAAAGACGTTTCCGCCTTTGAGTTAGTGTAGTTGAGTCCTCATCTGAAGACTTCACACGTGATTTCATAACTGACTCCAACAAACCTAAGACTATTGTATCTACAGAGTAGATGACCCCATCTTTCTGCTTACCCTCTCCTGTTGTGTCAGTGTTTTCACCCATGGGGCTGTGCAGTGATTTGCAACTGCTAATCCTCCTGAAAATGAATAAATACTTTTTATGGGGCTCATTCTCAGCTGGACTACATGGGCATGACCACTAAGGCCAACATAAGGGAAGTGATGGGAGTATGTGGCAAAAAGCAGAAACATCTTTTTTCAGCAGCAGTTGAAATGGCACCTTTAGAATATTATCTCTAGGATGTTTCTAAAACAAACAACCTTCTGCCTTCGTACAAGAGCAGCTAGCACTGCTAGACAAGAATTAAAAATTTAAAAATTCCTTATCATGGGCAAAAAAAAATTAATAACTTTGAAAATTATCTGATTTGATCCTAATGCAGATGAATAAAAGAAACTTTGAATTTCCTCACTTTGTCCATGTTTATTCCTGTACTGCCCTTTAATAATAATGTGACACTGAGTAATCTGTTTTTTCATTGCTAATTTCCTATAAATCTGAGCCTTCTTAGTCAACATCTGATCTGAGTGAAGTCAAAGTAAACATATATGAAAATGTTTTTAGTCAGCAGCAGACTTTAGTCAATGTGCTGATAATGATTTTTTGTTCTTAAGATGGCTTGGGAGATAAATGACTAATTTTATTTGATAAAAGTAACTTTCTTGTAGGTTGTTTGTGAGAATGCAATGAAGATTCCTTCAGCTATTTAGATGTTAAAACACCAAGAAATTCACTCATTTCTTCACAAAGCTAGATACTTGGATTTTTTATGCAGAACTCTGTGTTAGCAGGGAAGATAGACTTGCCTTAAATAAGCCAACCAACTTAATCATACAGCATTCCTAAATAGTCACAACTTTTTAGCGGCAGCACTGACAAGCTCAACAACACATATTTAGATCCTTTAGATGTCTATCTTTGACTCATTTTCCTTTTCAGGGACATTGCGTGGACTGGAGGAATGCACCATGAAGAAAGAACTGGAGATCAGGGCTCAGATCTAAGGTGATGTGGTGCCTTACAACAGTGAAGGCTCAGTGTACATCAAAACTGAGGGAGGAAGATTTATGCTCCTATCAAATTATGTATAAGAGAAAACCTAGAGTCACCATACTGGTTCCATTAGGGAACTATTTAACACAGCCCAGACTTTTACTTTGATTCACCAGAGGAAGGTGCTTGAATAATTTCCATAGGTCTGTTCCTATATTTGATGTTAACTGCAAGCTTTAAATAGATTGCTGAATCAGGTTCATTTAGGGATACTCAATGCATCTCAGGTAAAAGCTGAGCTGTCACAGAGGAGTGGACTCTGCAGGGTGTATTGCATAGAAATAAATATGTGCATTTTGGGAAGCACAATATCAAGAAGAGGTAGCCATAAAAAGAAAGGGGAAAGAACCCCAAAAACAAGGCAAAGCAAAAGAAAGTTCTTCGACTGTGTTCTCAAGTATCATATTAGCTCAGATGAGATTTTCCATTCACATTATTTACTAATAGGTGGCATTTATTAGAAAATTACAATGCAACAGCAGTCAGAAAATAGGAAAGCACTTGTTCCTCCTTGGAAGAGCATTTTCCCTTTTTTTTGTTAGTGTTTCTGTTGCTGTAACTACTTTATATATTTATTTTTACAATGTAAGCCCAGTTAGTGAAAATTATTTTATGCTCTCTTGCTACTATACCAATAAAATGTATTCCAAGTTCCTGTATGATGTGACATGTAAACCATTTGTGCAGAAGTGACTGCCAGAAATGGATGGAAAGTTTTTATTCTGAAGAAACACTCAAATAAAATGCTAGCATAATCTAAAATTACTCACTTGACAGCAATTGCAGATTTTTTTGTATCTTCTCTTTTTGATCATTAGTTCAGCTGAGTTTAGCATTCAACAACTTAGAGCATCGGCAGAGAAAGTGATGTGTTTTTCCTTCTGATGTTCATTAAATCAAAAAAACAAGCTTTTTTTTTTTAAAGGAAAGACATAAACCATTTTTGTTTGCATTTCATGGGAAAAATGCTCCACCAGCAGTGCTGCCATCTAAGGTAAAGCACTCACGCTTTCAAAGAAAGTATTGTGTGTTACAAACACTAACACTTTGCCAGTTTCACTCAGATCCTGGCACAGGTCGCATTTTAAAAGCTGGACAGCCTCAGCTCCACCTAGATACTGTGATCACAACTGTGTGCACTTATCACACAGGATTCTCATGTGCCATCATTCAGCTTCATTTCCTTTCTTTAAAGCAGTTAGAGATGGCTTATTTCTTTTTCATACTATAATTTTAGATTTTCCAGACAACCAACTCGATCCTTTGCTCAGAGCAAGTTAGTACTGAGGGCCTATTTATCTGCACTAGAAAAAAAAAAAAGTTAATTCATTAGGTTTTGCTATCGAATTCTAAAATTACAAACCCACATCAATCCACCTCCTCTGTCCTATGGAGCTACTCTCTTATCACAAAGCCTATTCAAAAGTTTCCCCAAGGGCTAAGACCAACACTTGAAAAAGAGTCTCACTTTGTATGAAACCAAAAGCTTGCCCTATTATCCACCATCTGAGACACAACTCCCTGACCTCATTCATTCTAGTGCTGTTATTTTAGAGCTGTATCAGTTCTCAGTCTGACCATAGCTGGGAGTAGTGATCTCCACTCTGCTGCCCCAGAGCCTGTGTAACATTAATTTGAATCTTTTATTAATTCACTGACAGAAATATTAAGAGGGTTTCTTTAAATGACAGCAATATGCTTGGACTACTGATCTGCTAGAAAGATTCTTTAGCATTGTGGAAATAACTGGCTATCAGAGAGAGATTGCTTTGAAGTTACCATTTGCAGCACACAGAGTACTTGGGTTGGATCAGTTTTTACTGAATTATTTTCATGGCAAGCTCCTTTTGTCCCATCTGAAGACTTTCTTTGTGAGTAATGAATGGGAGATGCATCTTGAGAATGATCTGACATTTCAAAAGATGATTCTTTTAGTTTATCTTGCAGTAAGCTTCTTTTCTGGAGGAAATGCTGCAAGCCCGTATATTGATCACAATGATAGCGCATGCAATGTGCCTTTTATCACTAGGTTGTCTGTCTGTACTATCACTTTTCAGTATAACTGAAGCAAATCCTTGCAAGCTAGGACTTTTATTAATTAATACCTGTTTTTTACAGTGTAACTTTTTTTTTTTCTGAAAACATTTCAAAATAAATCTAGTCTTGCTAAAGCCAATGAAATTTTACTTACTATCAGGTGAAGAACTACAATTTAGACTGTTTTGGGAACAGTAAAGTCAATATCTTTGTGTTTAAAACCAGAAAGTTGGGCTGTTTTTAAACTTTTGTTTCCTGTACTGAGTTTTAATGGAGGAAAAAGAGAAGAATTCACATGCCAATGCAGCTAGCCAAAGGTAAAATTACATTAAGAAAATAGAAATGGATGGCTTATGTCAGCTAATATACATTTAGTAAAAGTTTCTAACTAGCACTCAAGTCTGTAGGAGCAATGAAGACTGACATTTAAAAGCATACCACATTATGACATTGTAAGCAGCCGTCCCCTATAGGTTTCTACATACCCAGACAAAAGTTGATTTTGAAGGTGTTAAACACTAAGTGATTTAAAATCAATAAATTAAACTTTAAAAGCCATAGTCATAGCTGGTGTTTTAAACAAGAAAATAATGACACACTAAGTTCTAGGTGTGAAAGCCATTATTCACATCTATAATCATATACTTTGTCACTGATCATCAAATAATTTAATTATTTCAATACTTTTTAGCGTAGCTGGAATGACAATTGAATGTTTGTGTCAACACAGTACAAACCTTAACGTGCACAATCTTAGTCTGAACAGGTCTCATTCACAGCTGTGCTAAGGGTACTAGCTAGTGGGTTTTGAAATATGATTTCTAGCATGCAACTTTGTACACCCTCCACATAGCAATTCTGGCAATGTTTGTTTACAAGCAGGTCTTGGTATGTTTTTGCCTCAGTAGATGCACTCGATTTCTGAGTATTTTTACCTTCCTTCCTACATAGGAAGGTACACATGCTACATAGGACAAACTCCTATGTTGTTCATGGACAAACTCCTGCTTAGTTCTGCAGATCTTTTTTCCTTTCTTTTCATGAAGAACTTTGAAAAAAACCTCACTGGTGGAAGCTTTACAACACTCTGCAATTTTATCTTAAATAGTGTTATGGATTAATAGAAATATTGATTGAAGCTGTTACTGACTGATAACTGAGAAATGAAAAATTACAGTAATTCAGGGACAATCTTTCTCTTCTTTTTTTTTCTTGAAAGGTCTGTTTTGAGTTACAACATGATCAATCCTCAGCAGAGAGATTCTTTCAGCTTTGGATTAGGCTACATCCTACAGGCAATGAAAAAAACCCAGCCCTTAAACACAAGTTTACATATGCTTTATGTGACGAGGATACTTTCCTCTGTTTACATGATGATATAATTTTCTGTTGCTTCCTGCCTTCATTCGCACAGAAGCCAGAACTCAAGATGTCATAGTTACATCATACAATGATGGGAAGATGTTTACAGTAACTAATACTAACAACATTTTTTTAAATCAATGTGTGTCAGGCTAATTTCTACAATATGACATAAAACGCAAAGTAAACTCCTTTCGGTTTCTTTTTCCTATATGACTTTAGTGTAAGTGAAATATTCAGAAAAGAAAATAGAAACAAAAATATTCATGAGCAGGCAACAAAATCAATTGATACCCAATGTGCATGCAGCATGGTTAATCTTTAAACTTTTTGGAGATGTGTGCCAAGCTAACAGCAGCTGATTCTGGGGGCAGGGTCAGCAAGAGTAGAAATGAAGTAAAAAAGTGAGAGGCTGGCAAAGCTTCTCTACCAGCACTAATGAAGGAGAGAGCCAGACCTACTGGGAGTCTGAGACAGGGACAACCAGGTGAACTGCTGGGAGAGGGGCAATACTGGCTGCAGGCCTAGAGATATTGGAGGTGGTCTTTAACAGGTGGATTAGGAAGTAACTATGACACTGGCTGCCAGGTCCACCTGAGCTGCCTCCAGCACAGCCCTGTTTAGAATAATTCAGTTAACATAGGGGAGTTAAGTATTGATCCCATATTAATAGATACGGAAAATCAGAGGCATGACAGAGAGGTGTTTTCACAAGTATCTGTGTATTTTTTTAGGCAAGATACCTAGGGATCAGCAAGAGTTTTATCTTAAAATACGTATTTCAGAAGCTTTCACCCTTTTGTCTGGCTTAATGTACAAGAGAAATCAGCATCAGAACAGAAGATAGATTGATGGAGTTTCAGAAAACTAGGAATAATCAGTCATGATTTAATTTAGAATCAGTAATCAGTAATTGATTACTTGTAAGAATTAACGAGAACAACTTCAGTCCTAGCTGAAAAGCAATTGTTTTTGGAGACACAAGTAACTTCAATTGCAGAGATGTTTTTAGAAGCAGTCTCATAATACGGGATAAAAAGCTAGGAACATAGAAAGTAAAACACCTTATCTGCAGTAAAGGAAAAATAAAAACCTCCAGAAACTTACCACTGAAGTAAGAGCCATCTGAAAACTGTAGATTCGTGCAAGGCCAAAGTCAGCTAACTTTATCTGCCCATTGCTGGTTACAAGGATATTTTGGGGTTTCAGGTCTCGATGCACCACACGATGTGAATGCAGAAAATCCAGTCCCCGAAAGAGCTGAAGCATCATATCCTAACGTAAAGAAGAAATCAATAAGCAATTATCAAGAGAAGATGGCAAACAAGTAAACTCCCTGTCATAATCTAAAAAACTGATTTAATAAATACTGACTTAAATATGTCCAAGGAATAAAGACAGTTATTAATATAAAATGTACAGGATGTTGCTAGAACAAGCTGACTTGAACAGGTGTCCGTATCAAGTTAATGCATTGTTTCTACTCGAATTATTTGAAGTTGATTGATAGAAGTAAAAAGACTGGTCAATATACTTAAAAGAAATAGCAAAAGCGTGTCTCTAAATCCCAGAACAACTTCAAAGCAATGCTGTTCAAGTAAGAAAAACACATAACAGCTTTTTGTTCTTAACTTTAAACCACACACCACTTGGTATCTCACACATTTGTACTTTGTCCTGCCCCAGTGATGTGAAAGTTTGTCAGTCACTTCAACAGGCACAAGGATCTGTTTCAACCATAAAAGTCGTTTAAATGACAAATTCACCAGGATTTAATGTTATGATTATGAAGGGAAAAAGTTTACTTAGCAAAACCTGTTATATAGAATTTACTGAATAGGACAGAAACTAGCCTTTAGGCCAAAGTTTAGCACTAAATCAGTGTAATAATCATGACTAACAGTTCTCATTTTGCTTTCTGTTTTGTTATAGTGATACAATCTTCTATGGTATTTCCACAGCTGAAGAAACTATTTCATCTGTACTCATGTATTCACATTAATCTTAGCAACATGGAAAGAATGAACCAACAGACTAAAAATTAAATACTAGAACCGCATGAATTCCAGTTTAGAAGGATATTGTCAACTTGAAAATTGTATTTCAGAACCAGATAGTTAAAAGACGATGCTGTGACAAGTAAGAAACAAAAGGGTTAAAGAAAAAGTTTGTTTTCTGTAGACACTACACTTAGCTGGCGAGACTGCAGCTCTATTTGATGATGACATGTGCCCTTTCCACAGGTCATACAGTAGGGTGTCTGCCAATCCTGTTATCAGCAACCAAAATGACCTTGCAGTGGCAATGGCATGAAACATGAGAAAAGAGAAGGACAGATTGAAGTTGGTTGCTTTGGTTCTTCTCTATGAACCTGGGCATATTTCAAGTAGATATTCAAGGCATATTATTTAAAGGAATAATATCTGAATATGGGTTTAAAGATGCCTCAAAACCTTCCACTTGACAGTGTTACTTCAGCTGGTTTTAAAGATATACTTTATAGACATTGCTATACAATTTAATAAAAAATTATTACTTACATGTAATGTTACCTGATAATCTCTACAGAAAGTATTACAAAATGGATAGCTATTAAGGCCGGAAGCTCTAATCTGATCTCTGATGAAACATGGCTATTACTCTGATAGTATCTGTCTGGGAAACAGTAGTAACTCATAGAGTATTGAAGATGCTGATGATGGAGGTATTACCATGGGACTATGGATGCTGTGACAGCATTTAGTTATTATCACCTCTGAAGGATGGTGGTAAACTGAGAACTTCATTCCCTATTAGCTGATGCTATTTATTCTCTTTGCTTCTCTGGGCAAATTTGTGATCCGATAATTTTGACAACTACTGTAACAGGTTTTAGACCTCTAAAAAAATATACAAAGTGTTTTGAATTCTCTTTTATTTATATAATTTCCCTTCGCAGTTCAGAAATATGTGGAAAAACTGGGACTAGAGCTCTGCAGGCTTCAGTCATCAGTAGAATTAATACATGTCATATCTGTCCACTATATTGTAACTTAAATCATATCTCAACAATCTTTGGATCAGTCTTGCAGATGCAAAGAACACTTTGAGATCATTTAAGCATGTGGTTATCTTAAGAATGCATTTGATAGTTTCACTGAATTTGGGACCTCTTTTTTTGTTTCTTTTTTTGTGTGTGTGTGTGTTTTTGTTAGTTTTTTTTTTTTTTTAATTTCAGGTAGACATAACAGCACATAAAATAATAAAATCATTTAAAGAAGTTAAAGATTAGTCAGTAGACCATAGCAAGTCATTTTCTGATGACGTTTCTGCATCCTACTAATTTGTCAAGTATGTAAACTCATTCCTGAAGTTACCAAATCTGTCAAGAATGCTTTCTTTTTTCCTACAAATGATGCTGGTTTTGTTTTGACTTTCTTAAGCTCAGCAAATGCAATTCTGCTCTGCTAGCTGCAAGCTGCAAGCAGTTGTCTTCAGTTTCTAAGTCTTCTTCCAGGCACAAGTAAAAAAAGAAAACATTTGAAAATGGAAACTGGTACATCTTTTCTGCCCTCACAGGACTCAAACGATTACTATCATTTATTGAAATTCTCTTCACACTCAAAAATGAGGTGTGCCACAGAACCAGGAAAGTATAAATTTAAAAAAGTGTTACAAAGAAGAAGGAAAAAAGTGGAAAAAAATTGCTAAATTTTGTCTTTGAGGAAATTCAGTTAGTGCATATAGGCTATTCTCTAGTATTCTTTTTGGACTATTGATTAGGCTCTTCTGCTGTCCCTTATTACTTACTATAATGAAGAGATTTCAGATCAAATTTATCTTGGAAGAACAGCCCAAAGATTTGTATGTGTAAAAAAAGGCACTTGGATGTAAAAAGAGTGTTTGCTATTTGTGATTCATTATTAATTGTACAGCTCAGATATTCCTTTCCACAGAGAGATTTTCAACATCAAAGCAAACAAAAGAGAGGACTTTTAAATTACTTCTTTTATCCATAACAAATTATTAATTTTGTGCTGTACATAAGCCTAGTCAAAAACCTCATGTTTGGAAAATTACTTTGTACTCTTAATTGGCCACTTGCAAGAAACACCAGACTCAGTCTGGGCTCCGTGTGTTCCTTGGTAAGGTAACTAATATCAGAAGATACTAATCTTTACCAGCAAACTGGATAAACTGGCATGCACAAGCCAGATCACTAGCTAGTTAAATCAGGACAATTCCACTCATCTAACAAAAATGCATACATTTTTATTAGTGATGATTATCTGGTGTTATCTCAATTACCAAGATCTAGAAATAACTGCAAGAAAGTCTTGATGTGCCTCAGGTATTAGTTGGGTCAGTTTCTGTTTTTCCCTGAGAAAGTTAGGTATGGTAGTTATGCATATCATTCTTTGGAATTACAGTTAAAATTAGATTAAAAAAATTAACTGAAAAATTATCAATTCTATTCAAAAAACAAGATAATTAATATGTCAGCAGATTCAAGGAACAAGCTCTAGCAAATCATGATTAAATCTCTATTGATGTCTATCAGATATTCTTTAGGTGTTTTGTATGTTTACAAGCATAGACACATTATTTTTGATTAGAGAGTTCTCATGTACATAATATAACAAAACCTATGTTGGTTGTTGCCCATATTGAAGATATGTACATTATTCCACTAGGATTACTTTAAGATTATCATACCTTTGTAATGTTTTTGCTTTACTAGCTGTATTTTAATGTGGTCTATGTACAAATCTATAATATTTATCCATAACTCAGCTGAAAACTCAGCTATTTCGTGATGCAACAAATACACTTTCCTTAGAGGCAAATATGCAGATTTAATTTTGTACGAGTCTCATAATGGAAACAGATAGGAGCAAAATTTGTTATGGAAATGCATCTTTTGCCTGTTCCATCATCTATGGTATTGGTGATGGCATTCTTCAGTCTAATATTTACTGAATTTATCACCACTGAATGTCAGGAACAAATCATGATGAACTTTTAAGCAATACTATTATATATCGTGTCTCAATAATACACAGAAATATGTTCGGCATATTTTGCTTCTGGCATCAGCGAGGATGAGGATAGTCTTGGGTCAGGCTGAGCAGCTGCTCTCACTGCCTCTGCCAAAGGTGGGCTTCACTGCTCAGCTTTCTCAATTTAGGGGCATTGAGAGCAGTAAGCCTTAATTTCCTACAGAATTTTGTCTTCTCTTTGTCCTATCTCTTTGTACCTCATGACTCTATGCCTCATTGAATCATCTTCCTCCAACTTGTGATCCATAAATCCCTTCCAAGATATTGGCTTTCCAAATATCACTCTGATCCTTTAAGTCACCTGCCATCTAGGCTTCCAGCTAAAATATCTGTCAGTTGCCTGCAGTGACTTAGTTTAAGACCAGTCAGATTCTCTGGAGTACTCTGCCTGCCTAATCCAAAAGAGGATGGCACAGCTAGCAACCAAACAATCACAGTATCTACCCAAAGGCAACAGAAAGTATGGAGTGTCAGTGTGCAGGAACTGGTGTCTGGGGCTGCAGGGGCTCTTGTCCTGGGAGACCAGAGACTGCTTTCTGACAGACACAGATCCAGCTGTGGTTCCATCCAGTTCCAACAGGACCCATCGCAGAGCACAGCCGGGCCCATCAGCTGAGATGGTGGTGCCTCGATGGAAATGTATTTAAGAAAAGGCAGAAAAGGCTGGAGGAAAAGAGGAGGAACAAAGGAGCAAGAAACAGCAAGGTGAGAGGAGGAAGAGGAGATAGATACTCTGTGGTGGGCAAATATCCATGCTACAGCCCACGGGGGACCTGCTTTGGATCAGCTGGATATCCCTGATGGAACTGCAGACTGTGGAGAAGAGCAATGCTGGAGCAAGCAGGAAGTGTGAGGAGAAAGGAACAGCAAAATGGAACTGCTATGGACTGACCACAATCCCTCATATCCCATGCCCTTGTGCTACTCTGGGTGGTGAGAGTCAGAAGTGATGTGGAGTCTAGAAAAGGGCAGGAGAAGATGCCCTTTTTCCCACTCCCTACTACCTAAATTAGCAATTAAGTATCTACCTCAGTTGGCATTAAACTAACTTAATTTTCCCTATGGCGAGTCTATTTTGCCTGTGATCGTAACTGGTAAGCAATCTCCCTGTCTTATCTCAGTCTATTAGCTTTCTTGTTCCTTGTTCTTTATTTTCTGTAGCCATCCTGCTGAGTTGGAAGAGTGAGTGAATGGCTGGGTGGGAGTTTGGCTACAGGGTTGGGCAACTGCGGTAAATGTATAGAGGCTAGATTTTGTCTGTGTAAAGGAGGTCACAGTGCAAACTGAAGGAAACCATCAAGAACAGTATGTCTTCAAGGAACACATGCATCCAGAGGTAACATACACAAATGAGTGGCTTCTCATTATGTGAAACTCATTTTTCCTCTGTTGACTACTATATGAAGACAGAAAAACCTTTAATCAGATTGCCCTTGGTCATGGTGATAGGAGTTCTAATATCAGAGAAAGTCAGTCTATGGAAGTCCATAAAAACTACTCAGTGGTATCACCAAATAAAAGAAACATAGTACAGATCCTTGTCAGTCCCTGTGAACTACAACAGACCCTAAATCTGGACTAATGCACAGGCTATTTATATATTTATCTATCTGTTTATGTATTTATTTAGCTGCCTGGAGAATCTCACACTCCTGCACAACATGCATCCTTCACCCAGAGGTTCTGTCTATGTGTAACTCTTTTTTCTCCTTTTGCTAACCAGAATGGAATGTCCATATTTTGGATGACAGGTGTTAGGATACTCATCCTGAACAAATCCTGGAGAAGTGTTTGCATAAGAGACAAATGAACATGTAAACAAAGGGAAGAAGTTTTAGAAAACAATGTGTACTGAATTGGTCAACCCAGTTCGATCAAACAGCAGGACCTTCTGTGAGCAGAAAAGTAGTAGGATGAGGCTTCCTTGATATCCTCCAGTAGATCAGACATCAAGTTGCTTTCATTTTAAAGGGTGTTTTTTAAACATGCTGGAATGAAAGTTTAAAGATCTTTCACATTCTCTGATGACTATTTTTGAAGCAGAATAATTACAGCATTTCTATGGTTATACTTCATAACAAAGTCAACATTAATTAATTACAAAAAAACAATGGCATTCCTGAGGAATTGTGCAGTACAGATACATGAATAGAAAAAGACATAGAATCATACAATCATTGAATGGTAGGGATTGGAAGGGACCTTTAGAGATCATCTAGTCCAACTCCCCTGCAGAAGAAGGTCAGCCTGGCTTCAAATTTTGAAGATGCTTAACCAGTGTACTGTTATTGAATCTCCATGGTACAAAATCCTAGCTTCAATTAAAAACATCCCTTTAAGCCATAGAATCATAGAATGGAAGGGTTGGAAGGGAACTCTAGAGATCATCAAGTCCAACCTCCCTGCAGAAGCAGGTTCACCTAGATCAGGTGGCATAGGAACATGTCCAGGTGGGTCTTGAAGACCTCCACGGAAAGAGACTCCACAACTCCGCTGGGCAGCCTGTAACACTGCTCCATCACCCTCACAGTAAAATAGCTTTTTCTAATGTTTAAATGGAACTCCTTGTGTTCCAGCTTCATTCCATAACCCCTTGTCCTGTTGCTAGTTACTATAGAAAAAAGGAATGCTCCAACCTCCTGACACCTACCATTTAGATATTTGTAAATATTAATAAGATTTCGCCTCAGTTTCCTCTTTTCTAGACTAAACAGCCCCAGTTCCTGCAGCCTTTCCTCATATGAAATGTTCCAGTCCCCTGATCATCTTGGTGGCCCTGTACTGGACTCTGAAGTTCTCTGTCCCTCTTGAGCTGGGGAGCCCAGAACTGGACACAAGACTCCAGATGAGGCCTCACCAGGGCAGAGTAGAGGGGAAAAGAACCTCCCTTGACCTGCTGGACACACTCTTCTTGATGCATCCCAGGATGCCATTGGCCTTCTTGGAACCAAGGGCACATTGCTGGCTCAGGTTATTATCAATCAGAACTCCCAGGTCTCTCTCTGCAGAGCTGCTCTACAGCAGTTCAATCTTCAGCCTGTCCTGGTGCATGGGATTGTTCCTTCCCAGATTCAGGACTCTGCACTTGTCCTTCTTGAACCTCATGATGTTCCTCTCTGCCCAACTCTAAAGACAGTTGAGATCCCGCTGAATGGCAGCA